>CANIUD010000154.1:997500-1080000 GCA_947470075.1 Closterium sp. Yama58-4
CGCCGCTCATCCCCCTCTGCCTGCGTGCATGTGCGCCGCTCATCCCCCTCTGCCTGCGTGCATGTGCGCCGCTCATCCCCCTCTGCCTGCGTGCATGTGCGCCGCTCATCCCCCTCTGCCTGCGTGCATGTGCGCCGCTCATCCCCCTCTGCCTGCGTGCATGTGCGCCGCTCATCCCCCTCTGCCTGCGTGCATGTGCGCCGCTCATCCCCCTCTGCCTGCGTGCATGTGCGCCGCTCATCCCCCTCTGCCTGCGTGCATGTGCGCCGCTCATCCCCCTCTGCCTGCGTGCATGTGCGCCCCTCATCCCCCTCTGCCTGCGTGCATGTGCGCCGCTCATCCCCCTCTGCCTGCGTGCATGTGCGCCGCTCATCCCCCTCTGCCTGCGTGCATGTGCGCCGCTCATCCCCCTCTGCCTGCGTGCATGTGCGCCGCTCATCCCCCTCTGCCTGCGTGCATGTGCGCCGCTCATCCCCCTCTGCCTGCGTGCATGTGCGCCGCTCATCCCCCTCTGCCTGCGTGCATGTGCGCCGCTCATCCCCCTCTGCCTGCGTGCATGTGCGCCGCTCATCCCCCTCTGCCTGCGTGCATGTGCGCCGCTCATCCCCCTCTGCCTGCGTGCATGTGCGCCGCTCATCCCCCTCTGCCTGCGTGCATGTGCGCCGCTCATCCCCCTCTGCCTGCGTGCATGTGCGCCCCTCATCCCCCTCTGCCTGCGTGCATGTGCGCCGCTCATCCCCCTCTGCCTGCGTGCATGTGCGCCGCTCATCCCCCTCTGCCTGCGTGCATGTGCGCCGCTCATCCCCCTCTGCCTGCGTGCATGTGCGCCGCTCATCCCCCTCTGCCTGCGTGCATGTGCGCCGCTCATCCCCCTCTGCCTGCGTGCATGTGCGCCGCTCATCCCCCTCTGCCTGCGTGCATGTGCGCCGCTCATCCCCCTCTGCCTGCGTGCATGTGCGCCGCTCATCCCCCTCTGCCTGCGTGCATGTGCGCCGCTCATCCCCCTCTGCCTGCGTGCATGTGCGCCGCTCATCCCCCTCTGCCTGCGTGCATGTGCGCCGCTCATCCCCCTCTGCCTGCGTGCATGTGCGCCGCTCATCCCCCTCTGCCTGCGTGCATGTGCGCCGCTCATCCCCCTCTGCCTGCGTGCATGTGCGCCGCTCATCCCCCTCTGCCTGCGTGCATGTGCGCCCCTCATCCCCCTCTGCCTGCGTGCATGTGCGCCGCTCATCCCCCTCTGCCTGCGTGCATGTGCGCCGCTCATCCCCCTCTGCCTGCGTGCATGTGCGCCGCTCATCTCCACCTCTCGCCTCACACTGCCTGCCTCCCCTTATCATCGCGTCGTCCTCCCCATCCCCTCATCCCTCTGCACCCCTATCATCTCCCCCGAACCCCTCACCACCTTGCGTGGCAGGACGTGTGTGCGTCTGACAAGGCGTACAACTGTCACAACAACGTGCGCTCCACACTCTCCCTCGAAGTCGACCTCGTCCGTGATGGGTGCGTCTTGCCGTGCCTTGCCTTGCATGCACCACGCCTTGCATGCACCACGCCTTGCACGCACCACGCCTTGCATGCACCACGCCTTGCATGCACCACGCCTTGCATGCACCACGCCTTGCATGCACCACGCCATGCACGCAACACCCCTCACATGCAACATCCCTCACATGCAGCATCCCTCACATGCAACACCCCTCACATGCAGCATCCCTCACATGCAACACCCCTCACATGCAGCATCCCTCACATGCGACACCCCTCGCATGCAACACCCCTCACATGCGACACCCCTCGCATGCAACACCCCTCACATGCGACACCCCTCGCATGCACGCCTGGCTGTTGGGCAAGGGATTGTGTCATGCAAGACGTGTTGCATGCAAGGCGTGTTTTATTCTTGTGCTTATCACTCCCATTTACCCCCCTACTCCTGGGCACCAGGCACGTGAGGTTCAACTTCACAGTGAGTGCGGAGATGGGGCGGGACGGGCTCTCCTTCTTCATCGACTCGCTCTCACAGCCCGCCATGGCGCTCGAGTCCTACCAGTTTGAGCCGCGCGAGGTGGTGTTCCCGCTCACCGCGGGGCACCACACGCTGGTGTGGCTCTACTCCAAGGACCAGCGCTGGACCAAGGGGGAGGACATCGCGACTCTCAGGGTGAGTGCCGGCAGGGCAAAGGCATTGCGTTGCTCAGAGTCAGGGCCGTTTTAGGCACCGCAGACGTGTTTTGAGACGCCTCACCGCGGGGCACCACACGCTCGTGTGGCTCTTCTCCAGGGCCAGCGCTGGCTCTTTCCAGGGCGAGGATATTGCCAGTGCTAGTGAGTGCCGGCACGGCCAACACACTGCGTTGCTCAGTGTGAGTGAGGGTGGTTTCACGCACCTCACACGTGTCGTGTGGGTCCCAAGGGGTTTCAAGGGTCCGTGCGATGCCGTGCTGTGGTTGTCTGTGTTGAGCCACGTGCATCGAATCAAACAGCATGCATCCTTGGCCCTTCATCTTTCACCTCGTCTGTCCTCCACAGCCCTGCATCCATTGCTCCACACTCACCTGCCACTGGTTCTGTGCCCTCGCCTCTCTGTCCCCCTCCGTTTAATGTTCCGCTCGTCCTCCCCTCCCCTCCCCTCCCCGCCCCGCCCCTGCCCCCGCCCCCGCAGTTCATAGAGGTGGACGGTATTGGTTTTAACGACTTTGCCTGCACGCCCTGTGAAGCCGGCTTCTACAGGTGTGGTGCATGGATGCATTCATGGGGGCATGTGGGGGAGCACAAGGGTTATGCATTCATGGGGGCATGTGGGCAAGGGAGCACAAGGGTTATGCATTCATGGGGGCATGTGGGCAAGGGAGCACAAGGGTTATGCATTCATGGGGGCATGCGTGCATGGGGGAATGATGTGGGGTTTGATTCCTCTACAGGTGTCCCGGCGTCACATACCCATCCTCTCTCGCCGTTCTCCCACCCCACCCACGTCCTCCTCCCCTGCCACCTCCCCCTTTCCCCGCCTCTCTCCGTCGATGCCCTTATCTTATGATGAGCAGTGCGGCGGGGGCCAGCACATGTCTGCCGTGTGCCCCCAACACAGTGTCCAGGTGTGTACCCTCATGCCACATCGCTCCTCTGTGTGCCTCTGCTCGTACCTGCCCTAGTCCCACATGATCCTACCAGGGTTGCTACAGGCCTTGCCTGTGTCGACCCGTGAGTGCCATCATGCCAATTTTGCCCACCGTTCCTCCTCCCTGCCACCTTCACTTGCTGCACTGCGCCACCCTCCACCGCATTGCATCCCTTCCCCTGTCGCCTGCTGGTCTCTCCATCGTTCTTTACCCCATCTTACCATGCATCATGTCACCATCTTCCCACCGCCCGTGGTGACAGTGCGGGGGCGGCGGAGTGCAAGGCATGTGCAGCGGAGCAGTACGCGCAGATCATCCCGCGCACGCAGTGCCTTGACCGACCCAGTGAGCCCCGCCCCTCTGCTCTGCCTCACCCTGTGCTGTGCCACCCCTGTGCCACCCCTGTGCCACCCCTGTGCCACCCCTGTGCCACCCCTGTGCCACCCCTGTGCCACCCCTGTACCACCCCTGTACCACCCCTGTGCCACCCCTGTGCCACCCCTGTGCCACCCCTGTGCCACCCCTGTGCCACCCCTGTGCCACACTGCACACCACATGCCTTCTCAAGTGCACCTCTGCATTCAACCCCACTCTGTTGCTTGCTGCTTTCAATGCCATCCCTCACCCACTCACTGCTCCACTCTCCTCTCCACCGCGCGCCTCTCTGCTCTCTCTCCCTCTGCTCTCTCTCCCTCTGCTCTCTCTCCCTCTGCTCTCTCTCCCTCTGCTCTCTCCCTCTGCTCTCTCTCCCTCTGCTCTCTCCCTCTGCTCTCTCTCCCTCTGCTCTCTCCCTCTGCTCTCTCTCCCTCTGCCCTCCCGCAGCCTGCAGGGTGGACCGTGATGCCACGTCAGTCATTGGCCCCTGCAAGCTCACCACACTCACCCGCACCAAGGTCTGCCCTCTTCCCCATGGTTTCTGTCTTTCAAGGGTTGTGCATCTCATGCTTGTTTCTGCATCTCATGCTTGTTTCTGCATCGCATGCTTGTTTCTGCATCGCATGCTTGTTTCTGCATCGCATGCTTGTTTCTGCATCGCATGCTTGTTTCTGCATCGCATGCTTGTTTCTGCATCGCATGCTTGTTTCTGCATCGCATGCTTGTTTCTGCATCTCATGCTTGTTTCTGCATCGCATGCTTGTTTCTGCATCGCATGCTTGTTTCTGCATCTCATGCTTGTTTCTGCATCGCATGCTTGTTTCTGCATCGCATGCTTGTTTCTGCATCGCATGCTTGTTTCTGCATCGCATGCTTGTTTCTGCATCGCATGCTTGTTTCTGCATCGCATGCTTGTTTCTGCATCGCATGCTTGTTTCTGCATCGCATGCTTGTTTCTGCATCGCATGCTTGTTTCTGCATCGCATGCTTGTTTCTGCATCGCATGCTTGTTTCTGCATCGCATGCTTGTTTCTGCATCTCATGCTTGTTTCTGCATCGCATGCTTGTTTCTGCATCGCATGCTTGTTTCTGCATCGCATGCTTGTTTCTGCATCTCATGCTTGTTTCTGCATCTCATGCTTGTTTCTGCATCGCATGCTTGTTTCTGCATCGCATGCTTGTTTCTGCATCGCATGCTTGTTTCTGCATCGCATGCTTGTTTCTGCATCGCATGCTTGTTTCTGCATCTCATGCTTGTTTCTGCATCGCATGCTTGTTTCTGCATCGCATGCTTGTTTCTGCATCGCATGCTTGTTTCTGCATCGCATGCTTGTTTCTGCATCGCATGCTTGTTTCTGCATCGCATGCTTGTTTCTGCATCGCATGCTTGTTTCTGCATCTCATGCTTGTTTTCCTCATCGCATGCTTGTTTCTGCATCGCATGCTTGTTTCTGCATCGCATGCTTGTTTCTGCATCGCATGCTTGTTTCTGCATCGCATGCTTGTTTCTGCATCGCATGCTTGTTTCTGCATCGCATGCTTGTTTCTGCATCGCATGCTTGTTTCTGCATCGCATGCTTGTTTCTGCATCTCATGCTTGTTTCTGCATCGCATGCTTGTTTCTGCATCTCATGCTTGTTTCTGCATCGCATGCTTGTTTCTGCATCGCATGCTTGTTTCTGCATCGCATGCTTGTTTCTGCATCGCATGCTTGTTTCTGCATCGCATGCTTGTTTCTGCATCGCATGCTTGTTTCTGCATCGCATGCTTGTTTCTGCATCGCATGCTTGTTTCTGCATCGCATGCTTGTTTCTGCATCGCATGCTTGTTTCTGCATCGCATGCTTGTTTCTGCATCGCATGCTTGTTTCTGCATCGCATGCTTGTTTCTGCATCGCATGCTTGTTTCTGCATCGCATGCTTGTTTCTGCATCGCATGCTTGTTTCTGCATCTCATGCTTGTTTCTGCATCGCATGCTTGTTTCTGCATCGCATGCTTGTTTCTGCATCGCATGCTTGTTTCTGCATCTCATGCTTGTTTCTGCATCGCATGCTTGTTTCTGCATCGCATGCTTGTTTCTGCATCGCATGCTTGTTTCTGCATCGCATGCTTGTTTCTGCATCGCATGCTTGTTTCTGCATCGCATGCTTGTTTCTGCATCGCATGCTTGTTTCTGCATCTCATGCTTGTTTCTGCATCGCATGCTTGTTTCTGCATCGCATGCTTGTTTCTGCATCGCATGCTTGTTTCTGCATCGCATGCTTGTTTCTGCATCGCATGCTTGTTTCTGCATCGCATGCTTGTTTCTGCATCGCATGCTTGTTTCTGCATCTCATGCTTGTTTCTGCATCGCATGCTTGTTTCTGCATCGCATGCTTGTTTCTGCATCGCATGCTTGTTTCTGCATCGCATGCTTGTTTCTGCATCTCATGCTTGTTTCTGCATCGCATGCTTGTTTCTGCATCGCATGCTTGTTTCTGCATCGCATGCTTGTTTCTGCATCGCATGCTTGTTTCTGCATCGCATGCTTGTTTCTGCATCGCATGCTTGTTTCTGCATCGCATGCTTGTTTCTGCATCGCATGCTTGTTTCTGCATCGCATGCTTGTTTCTGCATCGCATGCTTGTTTCTGCATCGCATGCTTGTTTCTGCATCGCATGCTTGTTTCTGCATCGCATGCTTGTTTCTGCATCTCATGCTTGTTTCTGCATCGCATGCTTGTTTCTGCATCGCATGCTTGTTTCTGCATCGCATGCTTGTTTCTGCATCTCATGCTTGTTTCTGCATCGCATGCTTGTTTCTGCATCGCATGCTTGTTTCTGCATCGCATGCTTGTTTCTGCATCTCATGCTTGTTTCTGCATCGCATGCTTGTTTCTGCATCGCATGCTTGTTTCTGCATCGCATGCTTGTTTCTGCATCGCATGCTTGTTTCTGCATCGCATGCTTGTTTCTGCATCTCATGCTTGTTTCTGCATCGCATGCTTGTTTCTGCATCGCATGCTTGTTTCTGCATCGCATGCTTGTTTCTGCATCGCATGCTTGTTTCTGCATCTCATGCTTGTTTCTGCATCGCATGCTTGTTTCTGCATCGCATGCTTGTTTCTGCATCTCATGCTTGTTTCTGCATCGCATGCTTGTTTCTGCATCTCATGCTTGTTTCTGCATCGCATGCTTGTTTCTGCATCGCATGCTTGTTTCTGCATCGCATGCTTGTTTCTGCATCGCATGCTTGTTTCTGCATCGCATGCTTGTTTCTGCATCGCATGCTTGTTTCTGCATCGCATGCTTGTTTCTGCATCGCATGCTTGTTTCTGCATCTCATGCTTGTTTCTGCATCGCATGCTTGTTTCTGCATCGCATGCTTGTTTCTGCATCGCATGCTTGTTTCTGCATCGCATGCTTGTTTCTGCATCTCATGCTTGTTTCTGCATCGCATGCTTGTTTCTGCATCGCATGCTTGTTTCTGCATCGCATGCTTGTTTCTGCATCTCATGCTTGTTTCTGCATCTCATGCTTGTTTCTGCATCGCATGCTTGTTTCTGCATCGCATGCTTGTTTCTGCATCGCATGCTTGTTTCTGCATCGCATGCTTGTTTCTGCATCGCATGCTTGTTTCTGCATCGCATGCTTGTTTCTGCATCGCATGCTTGTTTCTGCATCGCATGCTTGTTTCTGCATCGCATGCTTGTTTCTGCATCGCATGCTTGTTTCTGCATCGCATGCTTGTTTCTGCATCGCATGCTTGTTTCTGCATCGCATGCTTGTTTCTGCATCGCATGCTTGTTTCTGCATCGCATGCTTGTTTCTGCATCGCATGCTTGTTTCTGCATCGCATGCTTGTTTCTGCATCGCATGCTTGTTTCTGCATCGCATGCTTGTTTCTGCATCGCATGCTTGTTTCTGCATCGCATGCTTGTTTCTGCATCGCATGCTTGTTTCTGCATCGCATGCTTGTTTCTGCATCGCATGCTTGTTTCTGCATCGCATGCTTGTTTCTGCATCGCATGCTTGTTTCTGCATCGCATGCTTGTTTCTGCATCGCATGCTTGTTTCTGCATCGCATGCTTGTTTCTGCATCGCATGCTTGTTTCTGCATCGCATGCTTGTTTCTGCATCGCATGCTTGTTTCTGCATCGCATGCTTGTTTCTGCATCGCATGCTTGTTTCTGCATCGCATGCTTGTTTCTGCATCGCATGCTTGTTTCTGCATCGCATGCTTGTTTCTGCATCGCATGCTTGTTTCTGCATCGCATGCTTGTTTCTGCATCGCATGCTTGTTTCTGCATCGCATGCTTGTTTCTGCATCGCATGCTTGTTTCTGCATCGCATGCTTGTTTCTGCATCGCATGCTTGTTTCTGCATCGCATGCTTGTTTCTGCATCGCATGCTTGTTTCTGCATCGCATGCTTGTTTCTGCATCGCATGCTTGTTTCTGCATCGCATGCTTGTTTCTGCATCGCATGCTTGTTTCTGCATCGCATGCTTGTTTCTGCATCGCATGCTTGTTTCTGCATCGCATGCTTGTTTCTGCATCGCATGCTTGTTTCTGCATCGCATGCTTGTTTCTGCATCGCATGCTTGTTTCTGCATCGCATGCTTGTTTCTGCATCGCATGCTTGTTTCTGCATCGCATGCTTGTTTCTGCATCGCATGCTTGTTTCTGCATCGCATGCTTGTTTCTGCATCGCATGCTTGTTTCTGCATCGCATGCTTGTTTCTGCATCGCATGCTTGTTTCTGCATCGCATGCTTGTTTCTGCATCGCATGCTTGTTTCTGCATCGCATGCTTGTTTCTGCATCGCATGCTTGTTTCTGCATCGCATGCTTGTTTCTGCATCGCATGCTTGTTTCTGCATCGCATGCTTGTTTCTGCATCGCATGCTTGTTTCTGCATCGCATGCTTGTTTCTGCATCGCATGCTTGTTTCTGCATCGCATGCTTGTTTCTGCATCGCATGCTTGTTTCTGCATCGCATGCTTGTTTCTGCATCGCATGCTTGTTTCTGCATCGCATGCTTGTTTCTGCATCGCATGCTTGTTTCTGCATCGCATGCTTGTTTCTGCATCGCATGCTTGTTTCTGCATCGCATGCTTGTTTCTGCATCGCATGCTTGTTTCTGCATCGCATGCTTGTTTCTGCATCGCATGCTTGTTTCTGCATCGCATGCTTGTTTCTGCATCGCATGCTTGTTTCTGCATCGCATGCTTGTTTCTGCATCGCATGCTTGTTTCTGCATCGCATGCTTGTTTCTGCATCGCATGCTTGTTTCTGCATCGCATGCTTGTTTCTGCATCGCATGCTTGTTTCTGCATCGCATGCTTGTTTCTGCATCGCATGCTTGTTTCTGCATCGCATGCTTGTTTCTGCATCGCATGCTTGTTTCTGCATCGCATGCTTGTTTCTGCATCGCATGCTTGTTTCTGCATCGCATGCTTGTTTCTGCATCGCATGCTTGTTTCTGCATCGCATGCTTGTTTCTGCATCGCATGCTTGTTTCTGCATCGCATGCTTGTTTCTGCATCGCATGCTTGTTTCTGCATCGCATGCTTGTTTCTGCATCGCATGCTTGTTTCTGCATCGCATGCTTGTTTCTGCATCGCATGCTTGTTTCTGCATCGCATGCTTGTTTCTGCATCGCATGCTTGTTTCTGCATCGCATGCTTGTTTCTGCATCGCATGCTTGTTTCTGCATCGCATGCTTGTTTCTGCATCGCATGCTTGTTTCTGCATCGCATGCTTGTTTCTGCATCGCATGCTTGTTTCTGCATCGCATGCTTGTTTCTGCATCGCATGCTTGTTTCTGCATCGCATGCTTGTTTCTGCATCGCATGCTTGTTTCTGCATCGCATGCTTGTTTCTGCATCGCATGCTTGTTTCTGCATCGCATGCTTGTTTCTGCATCGCATGCTTGTTTCTGCATCGCATGCTTGTTTCTGCATCGCATGCTTGTTTCTGCATCGCATGCTTGTTTCTGCATCGCATGCTTGTTTCTGCATCGCATGCTTGTTTCTGCATCGCATGCTTGTTTCTGCATCGCATGCTTGTTTCTGCATCGCATGCTTGTTTCTGCATCGCATGCTTGTTTCTGCATCGCATGCTTGTTTCTGCATCGCATGCTTGTTTCTGCATCGCATGCTTGTTTCTGCATCGCATGCTTGTTTCTGCATCGCATGCTTGTTTCTGCATCGCATGCTTGTTTCTGCATCGCATGCTTGTTTCTGCATCGCATGCTTGTTTCTGCATCGCATGCTTGTTTCTGCATCGCATGCTTGTTTCTGCATCGCATGCTTGTTTCTGCATCGCATGCTTGTTTCTGCATCGCATGCTTGTTTCTGCATCGCATGCTTGTTTCTGCATCGCATGCTTGTTTCTGCATCGCATGCTTGTTTCTGCATCGCATGCTTGTTTCTGCATCGCATGCTTGTTTCTGCATCGCATGCTTGTTTCTGCATCGCATGCTTGTTTCTGCATCGCATGCTTGTTTCTGCATCTCATGCTTGTTTCTGCATCGCATGCTTGTTTCTGCATCGCATGCTTGTTTCTGCATCGCATGCTTGTTTCTGCATCGCATGCTTGTTTCTGCATCTCATGCTTGTTTCTGCATCGCATGCTTGTTTCTGCATCGCATGCTTGTTTCTGCATCTCATGCTTGTTTCTGCATCGCATGCTTGTTTCTGCATCTCATGCTTGTTTCTGCATCGCATGCTTGTTTCTGCTTTTCTGCATCGCATGCTTGTTTCTGCATCGCATGCTTGTTTCTGCATCGCATGCTTGTTTCTGCATCGCATGCTTGTTTCTGCATCGCATGCTTGTTTCTGCATCGCATGCTTGTTTCTGCATCGCATGCTTGTTTCTGCATCGCATGCTTGTTTCTGCATCGCATGCTTGTTTCTGCATCGCATGCTTGTTTCTGCATCTCATGCTTGTTTCTGCATCGCATGCTTGTTTCTGCATCGCATGCTTGTTTCTGCATCGCATGCTTGTTTCTGCATCTCATGCTTGTTTCTGCATCGCATGCTTGTTTCTGCATCGCATGCTTGTTTCTGCATCGCATGCTTGTTTCTGCATCTCATGCTTGTTTCTGCATCGCATGCTTGTTTCTGCATCGCATGCTTGTTTCTGCATCGCATGCTTGTTTCTGCATCTCATGCTTGTTTCTGCATCTCATGCTTGTTTCTGCATCGCATGCTTGTTTCTGCATCGCATGCTTGTTTCTGCATCGCATGCTTGTTTCTGCATCGCATGCTTGTTTCTGCATCTCATGCTTGTTTCTTTTTCTGCATCGCACGCTTGTTTCTGCATCGCATGATTGTTTCTGCATCGCATGCTTGTTTCTGCATCGCATGCTTGTTTCTGCATCTCATGCTTGTTTCTGCATCGCATGCTTGTTTCTGCATCTCATGCTTGTTTCTGCATCGCATGCTTGTTTCTGCATCGCATGCTTGTTTCTGCATCGCATGCTTGTTTCTGCATCGCATGCTTGTTTCTGCATCGCATGCTTGTTTCTGCATCGCATGCTTGTTTCTGCATCGCATGCTTGTTTCTGCATCGCATGCTTGTTTCTGCATCTCATGCTTGTTTCTGCATCGCATGCTTGTTTCTGCATCGCATGCTTGTTTCTGCATCTCATGCTTGTTTCTGCATCGCATGCTTGTTTCTGCATCTCATGCTTGTTTCTGCATCGCATGCTTGTTTCTGCATCGCATGCTTGTTTCTGCATCGCATGCTTGTTTCTGCATCTCATGCTTGTTTCTGCATCGCATGCTTGTTTCTGCATCGCATGCTTGTTTCTGCATCGCATGCTTGTTTCTGCATCGCATGCTTGTTTCTGCATCGCATGCTTGTTTCTGCATCGCATGCTTGTTTCTGCATCGCATGCTTGTTTCTGCATCGCATGCTTGTTTCTGCATCGCATGCTTGTTTCTGCATCGCATGCTTGTTTCTGCATCGCATGCTTGTTTCTGCATCGCATGCTTGTTTCTGCATCGCATGCTTGTTTCTGCATCGCATGCTTGTTTCTGCATCGCATGCTTGTTTCTGCATCGCATGCTTGTTTCTGCATCGCATGCTTGTTTCTGCATCGCATGCTTGTTTCTGCATCGCATGCTTGTTTCTGCATCGCATGCTTGTTTCTGCATCTCATGCTTGTTTCTGCATCTCATGCTTGTTTCTGCATCGCATGCTTGTTTCTGCATCGCATGCTTGTTTCTGCATCGCATGCTTGTTTCTGCATCTCATGCTTGTTTCTGCATCTCATGCTTGTTTCTGCATCGCATGCTTGTTTCTGCATCGCATGCTTGTTTCTGCATCGCATGCTTGTTTCTGCATCGCATGCTTGTTTCTGCATCGCATGCTTGTTTCTGCATCGCATGCTTGTTTCTGCATCGCATGCTTGTTTCTGCATCGCATGCTTGTTTCTGCATCGCATGCTTGTTTCTGCATCTCATGCTTGTTTCTGCATCTCATGCTTGTTTCTGCATCGCATGCTTGTTTCTGCATCGCATGCTTGTTTCTGCATCGCATGCTTGTTTCTGCATCGCATGCTTGTTTCTGCATCGCATGCTTGTTTCTGCATCGCATGCTTGTTTCTGCATCGCATGCTTGTTTCTGCATCGCATGCTTGTTTCTGCATCGCATGCTTGTTTCTGCATCGCATGCTTGTTTCTGCATCGCATGCTTGTTTCTGCATCATGCTGCTGTTTCTGCATCGCATGCTTGTTTCTGCATCGCATGCTTGTTTCTGCATCGCATGCTTGTTTCTGCATCGCATGCTTGTTTCTGCATCGCATGCTTGTTTCCCTCGTCTCCCCTGTTTTCTGTGCAAGGCTCATTGTTTCCACCAGATGCTCATCCACCCTGGTCACCCCACCCCACCCCACTCCACCCCTCTGTCCTTTGCTCCCCCCAGAGCTGGAAGTGGTTGGAGCCGCAGATCTGCAACCCCAGCGACCTCGACCCTCTCCATCCCCCATCGAGCTGCCCTGTGGTTCGTGCCCTCCCCCCGCCTCTCCCCCTCTCTCGCCCTCGCCTCGCCTCCACCGTTCCTGCTCCGTTCCTGTACCTGATTTCGTTTCTTATGCTTCTCTTCTGCTTCCCTTCACCCCCTTCTCCACCTCCTCCCTCCCGTCCTTCACGCTCTGACTACCGCTTTTGAAACCGAATCTCTTTCCTCCCTGCCTAACCTGCATTCCTGTCCTCACGCCCGCCCCCGCCTCCCACCACGGCATCTCCCACCCTATCCATTCCTCCCCCGCCCGTCCTCTCCTCGCCGCTGTGTGTGAGCGCGCAGAGCACTGTCCGAGCGGGCAGCAGCAGCCGGTGCCGGTGCCAGAGACAGGCGTGGTGCAGTGCGACTGGGCCCCACCGCACCGCCAGGGACGCCAGCGAACCGAACACTGCAGCACCAGCACCCGCCAGCACCACCGGCACTGAGGCCGGCGGGGCAGAGGGGCACTCCAGCAGCAGCAGCAGGGGGCACTGGCAGCGGCGGTGGGAACATAACAGACGAGATATGCCGGCCGTGCGAGGCGGGCGAGGTGGCGATGAAGATGCTGGCGCTGCGCCACTTTAACATGGACCAGGGCCGCCTGCCCGATGGCTTCCGCACCGGCTGCCATGGCGACTGCGGCACCTTTGGCTGGCGCGTGTGCACAACTACCTTGAGTCGGGCAGCGGCCATGGCAAGACCGCTACCGTGAGTGCCCATGTCAATACTGCTATCTAGACTGCCGTGTCCTCTTACTGCTTATTGCCTTACTTTCGTACCCATGCGTCCCGCCCTTTATTCATCTCACCCCCTATCTTCCGCAACCCCTCATCACCTCCCGCCCCTTCCCCCCCCTCGCCCCTTCCCTTGTCGCCCGTTTTCGTCCTCCACTTCGTCTCATGGCGCCGGTGCGTGGTGCTGTGCAGATCTGGCTGGCGTTGGACGTGGACGTGGCGGTGACGGGGTTACGTCATGTTCAACTATTCGGTGGACATCGCCCGCGGTGACCCCGGCCGCGGCTTCTTCTTCTTTGTCGACCATGACCTCATGGACTTCGTTGAGGTAAGCTCACTGCGCTCACTCTGTGGATGTGCGTTGACTCTGTGGAGGGGCGTTGACTCAATGGGGCAATGCAGACATGCTACACGAGGCGCGAACCAGTAGGCCAACTCGTCTCACAGGCCCTCCGTCTCTCCCAGTTCCCTCTCACCCCCAACCTTCGCTTTGATCTCCCTCTCTCCCTGCCTCTTTCCCTCTTTCTTTTGTTGCTGCTGCGAGCAGCAACAACGAGAGGAGTGGGAGGGCACAACGACGCAGCAGCGCAAGGCGGGGGGGGGAGAACGAGACGGCCATCAGCGGCATGTGGGAGCTGGCACCGGGTAACCACACGCTCATGTGGGTGTGGGAGAAACTCAACGATGAGCGCGCCGCCACTCGCAAGACTCGTGACTCTGCCATCATCTATGACATCGAGGTCCGTCAACCCACTCTCTCTCACACACGCACACACACACACACACACACACTCACACACACACACACACACACATACACACACACACACACTCACCACAGCTCGCAACACTCCATCTTCCTCCGTCCTCCTCACTCGCTCAACCCCCCTGGTCGCTCAACCCCCCTGGTCGCTCAACCCCCCTGGTCGCTCAAACCCCCTGGTCGCTCAACCCCCCTGGTCGCTCAACCCCCCTGGTCGCTCAACCCCCCTGGTCGCTCAACCCCCCTGGTCGCTCAACCCCCTGGTCGCTCAACCCCCCCCTGGTCGCTCAACCCCCTGGTCGCTCAACCCCCCTGGTCGCTCAACCCCCCTGGTCGCTCAACCCCCCTGGTCGCTCACCCCCTGGTCGCTCAAACCCCCTGGTCGCTCAACCCCCCTGGTCGCTCAACCCCCCTGGTCGCTCAACCCCCCTGGTCGCTCAACCCCCTGGTCGCTCAACCCCCCTGGTCGCTCAACCCCCCTGGTCGCTCAACCCCCCTGGTCGCTCAACCCCCCTGGTCGCTCAAACCCCCTGGTCGCTCAACCCCCCTGGTCGCTCAACCCCCTGGTCGCTCAACCCCCCTGGTCGCTCAACCCCCCTGGTCGCTCAACCCCCCTGGTCGCTCAACCCCCCTGGTCGCTCAACCCCCTGGTCGCTCAACCCCCCTGGTCGCTCAAACCCCCTGGTCGCTCAACCCCCCTGGTCGCTCAACCCCCCTGGTCGCTCAACCCCCCTGGTCGCTCAACCCCCTGGTCGCTCAACCCCTGGTCGCTCAACCCCCCCCCTGGTCGCTCAACCCCCTGGTCGCTCAACCCCCCTGGTCGCTCACCCCCCTGGTCGCTCAACCCCCCTGGTCGCTCAACCCCCTGGTCGCTCAACCCCCTGGTCGCTCAACCCCCCTGGTCGCTCAACCCCCCCGGTCGCTCAACCCCCCTGGTCGCTCAACCCCCCTGGTCGCTCAACCCCCCTGGTCGCTCAACCCCCCTGGTCGCTCAACCCCCTGGTCGCTCAACCCCCCTGGTCGCTCAACCCCCTGGTCGCTCAAACCCCCCTGGTCGCTCAACCCCCTGGTCGCTCAACCCCCCTGGTCGCTCAACCCCCCTGGTCGCTCAACCCCTGGTTCGCTCAACCCCCCTGGTCGCTCAACCCCCCTGGTCGCTCAACCCCCCTGGTCGCTCAACCCCCCTGGTCGCTCAACCCCCCTGGTCGCTCAAACCCCCCTGGTCGCTCAACCCCCCTGGTCGCTCAACCCCCCTGGTCGCTC
The DNA here is from genome assembly GCA_947470075.1 of Closterium sp. Yama58-4. Lineage (NCBI taxonomy): Eukaryota > Viridiplantae > Streptophyta > Zygnematophyceae > Desmidiales > Closteriaceae > Closterium > Closterium sp. Yama58-4. Next base: position 1,012,743 of record CANIUD010000154.1, read on the forward strand.
AACCCCCCTGGTCGCTCAACCCCCCTGGTCGCTCAACCCCCTGGTCGCTCAACCCCCCTGGTCGCTCAACCCCCCTGGTCGCTCAACCCCCCTGGTCGCTCAACCCCCTGGTCGCTCAACCCCCCTGGTCGCTCAACCCCCCTGGTCGCTCAACCCCCCTGGTCGCTCACCCCCCTGGTCGCTCAACCCCCTGGTCGCTCAACCCCCCTGGTTCGCTCAACCCCCCTGGTCGCTCAACCCCCCTGGTCGCTCAACCCCCCTGGTCGCTCAACCCCCCTGGTCGCTCAACCCCCCTGGTCGCTCAACCCCCCTGGTCGCTCAACCCCCCTGGTCGCTCAACCCCCCTGGTCGCTCAACCCCCCTGGGTCGCTCAACCCCCCCTGGTCGCTCAACCCCCCTGGTCGCTCAACCCCCCTGGTCGCTCAACCCCCCCTGGTCGCTCAACCCCCCTGGTTCGCTCAACCCCCCTGGTCGCTCAACCCCCCTGGTCGCTCAACCCCCCTGGTCGCTCAACCCCCCTGGTCGCTCAACCCCCCCCTGGTCGCTCAACCCCCCTGGTCGCTCAACCCCCCTGGTCGCTCAACCCCCCTGGTCGCTCACCCCCCCTGGTCGGCTCAACCCCCCTGGTCGCTCAACCCCCCTGGTCGCTCAACCCCCCTGGTCGCTCAACCCCCTGGTCGCTCAACCCCCTGGTCGCTCAAACCCCCTGGTCGCTCAACCCCCCTGGTCGCTCAACCCCCCTGGTCGCTCAACCCCCTGGTCGCTCAACCCCCTGGTCGTCGCTCAACCCCCCTGGTCGCTCAACCCCCCTGGTCGCTCAACCCCTGGTCGCTCAACCCCCTGGTCGCTCAACCCCCCTGGTCGCTCAACCCCCTGGTCGCTCAACCCCCCTGGTCGCTCAACCCCCCCTGGTCGCTCAACCCCCCTGGTCGCCCCCCTGGTCGCTCAACCCCCCTGGTCGCTCAACCCCCCTGGTCGCTCAACCCCCTGGTCGCTCAACCCCCCTGGTCGCTCAACCCCCCTGGTCGCTCAACCCCCCTGGTCGCTCAACCCCCTGGTCGCTCAACCCCCCTGGTCGCTCAACCCCCCTGGTCGCTCAACCCCCTGGTCGCTCAACCCCCTGGTCGCTCAACCCCCCTGGTCGCTCAACCCCCCTGGTCGCTCAACCCCCCTGGTCGCTCAACCCCCCTGGTCGCTCAACCCCCCTGGTCGCTCAACCCCCCTGGTCGCTCAACCCCCCTGGTCGCTCAACCCCCCCCCCCTGGTCGCTCAAACCCCCTGGTCGCTCAACCCCCCTGGTCGCTCAACCCCCTGGTCGCGCAACCCCCCTGGTCGCTCAACCCCCTGGCTCAACCCCCCTGGTCGCTCAACCCCCCTGGTCGCTCAACCCCCCCTGGTCGCTCAACCCCCCTGGTCGCTCAACCCCCCTGGTCGCTCAACCCCCCCCCCCTGGGCTCAACCCCTGGTCGCTCCCCCCTGGTCGCTCAACCCCCCTGGTCGCTCAACCCCCCTGGTCGCTCAACCCCCCTGGTCGCTCAACCCCCCTGGTCGCTCAACCCCCCTGGTCGCTCAACCCCCCTGGTCGCTCAACCCCCCTGGTCGCTCAACCCCCCTGGTCGCTCAACCCCCCTGGTCGCTCAACCCCCCTGGTCGCTCACCCCCTGGTCGCTCAACCCCCCTGTCAACCCCCCTGGTCGCTCAACCCCCCTGGTCGCTCAACCCCCCTGGTCGCTCAACCCCCTGGTCGCTCAACCCCCCTGGTCGCTCAACCCCCCTGGTCGCTCAACCCCCCTGGTCGCTCAACCCCCTGGTCGCTCAACCCCCCTGGTCGCTCAACCCCCCTGGTGGTCGCTCACCCCCCTGGTCGCTCAACCCCCCTGGTCGCTCAACCCCCCTGGTCGCTCAACCCCCCTGGTCGCTCAACCCCCTGGTCGCTCAACCCCCTGGTCGCTCAACCCCCTGGTCGCTCAACCCCCCTGGTCGCTCAACCCCCCTGGTCGCTCAACCCCCCTGGTCGCTCAACCCCCCTGGTCGCTCAACCCCCCTGGTCGCTCAACCCCCCTGGTCGCTCAACCCCTGGTCGCTCAACCCCCCTGGTCGCTCAACCCCCCCTCCCTGGTCGCTCAACCCCCCCTGGTCGCTCAACCCCCCTGGTCGCTCAACCCCCCTGGTCGCTCAACCCCCTGGTCGCTCAACCCCCCTGGTCGCTCAACCCCCCTGGTCGCTCAACCCCCCTGGTCGCTCAACCCCCCTGGTCGCTCAACCCCCCTGGTCGCTCAACCCCCCTGGTCGCTCAAACCCCCTGGTCGCTCAACCCCCCTGGTCGCTCAACCCCCTGGTCGCTCAACCCCCCTGGTCGCTCAACCCCCTGGTCGCTCAACCCCCCTGGTCGCTCAACCCCCTGGTCGCTCAACCCCCCTGGTCGCTCAACCCCCTGGTCGCTCAACCCCCCTGGTCGCTCAACCCCCCTGGTCGCTCAACCCCCCTGGTCGCTCAACCCCCCTGGTCGCTCAACCCCCCTGGTCGCTCAACCCCCCTGGTCGCTCAACCCCCTGGTCGCTCAACCCCCCTGGTCGCTCAACCCCCCTGGTCGCTCAACCCCCCTGGTCGCTCAACCCCCCTGGTCGCTCAACCCCCCTGGTCGCTCAACCCCCTGGTCGCTCAACCCCCCTGGTCGCTCAACCCCCCTGGTCGCTCAACCCCCCTGGTCGCTCAACCCCCCTGGTCGCTCAACCCCCTGGTCGCTCAACCCCCTGGTCGCTCAACCCCCCTGGTCGCTCAACCCCCTGGTCGCTCAACCCCCTGGTCGCTCAACCCCCCTGGTCGCTCAACCCCCTGGTCGCTCACAACCCCCCTGGTCGCTCAACCCCCCTGGTCGCTCTCAACCCCCTGGTCGCTCAACCCCCCTGGTCGCTCAACCCCCCTGGTCGCTCAACCCCCTGGTCGCTCAACCCCCCTGGTCGCTCAACCCCCCTGGTCGCTCAACCCCCCTGGTCGCTCAACCCCCCTGGTCGCTCAACCCCCCTGGTCGCTCAACCCCCCTGGTCGCTCACCCCCCTGGTCGCTCAACCCCCCTGGTCGCTCAACCCCCCTGGTCGCTCAACCCCCCTGGTCGCTCAACCCCCCTGGTCGCTCAACCCCCTGGTCGCTCAAACCCCCTGGTCGCTCAACCCCCCTGGTCGCTCAACCCCCCTGGTCGCTCAACCCCCTGGTCGCTCAACCCCCCTGGTCGCTCAACCCCCCTGGTCGCTCAACCCCCCTGGTCGCTCAACCCCCCTGGTCGCTCAACCCCCTGGTCGCTCAACCCCCCTGGTCGCTCAACCCCCCTGGTCGCTCAAAACCCCCTGGTGCTCAACCCCCCTGGTCGCTCAACCCCCCTGGTCGCTCAACCCCCCTGGTCGCTCAACCCCCCTGGTCGCTCAAACCCCCTGGTCGCTCAACCCCCCTGGTCGCTCAACCCCCCTGGTCGCTCAACCCCCCTGGTCGCTCAACCCCCTGGTCGCTCACCCCCCTGGTCGCTCAACCCCCCTGGTCGCTCAAACCCCCTGGTCGCTCAACCCCCCTGGTCGCTCAACCCCCTGGTCGCTCAACCCCCCTGGTCGCTCAACCCCCCTGGTCGCTCAACCCCCCTGGTCGCTCAACCCCCCTGGTCGCTCAACCCCCCTGGTCGCTCAACCCCCCTGGTCGCTCAACCCCCCTGGTCGCTCAACCCCCTGGTCGCTCAACCCCCCTGGTCGCTCAACCCCCTGGTCGCTCAACCCCCCTGGTCGCTCAACCCCCCTGGTCGCTCACCCCCCTGGTCGCTCAACCCCCTGGTCGCTCAACCCCCCTGGTCGCTCAACCCCCCTGGCGCTCAACCCCCCTGGTCGCTCAACCCCCCTGGTCGCTCAACCCCTGGTCGCTCAACCCCCTGGTCGCTCAACCCCCCTGGTCGCTCAAACCCCCCTGGTCGCTCAACCCCCCTGGTCGCTCAACCCCCCTGGTCGCTCAACCCCCTGGTCGCTCAACCCCCCTGGTCGCTCAACCCCCTGGTCGCTCAACCCCCCTGGTCGCTCAACCCCCCTGGTCGCTCAACCCCCCTGGTCGCTCAACCCCCCTGGTCGCTCAACCCCCCTGGTCGCTCAACCCCCCTGGTCGCTCAACCCCCCTGGTCGCTCCTCACCTCAGGTCCTCCCCCTGAAGGCGTCGGCGCGGGCGGTGCTCCCGTCTCCCGCGGTGCTCAACCAGGGTGGTGGAAGGCGTGGCGCGGGGCGGTGCAGAACGGTCGCAGAGGAGGGTGCCGCGCTCCCCCCGGCACGTTCAGATGGCGGGGAGTGCCGCTGCACGCAGACGTGGACGCCGTGCCCCCCCGCACGTTCAGTGAGGGCGGGGAGGGCCGCTGCACGCCCTGCCCCACCAACACCTTCAACCCCTATCCCGAGGTGCTGCTCCCTCCTCACCCCATGTCCTGCGCACATGCATGGGTGGTGGGAATAGACGCATGGGGATGGACGCATGGGGATGGACGCATGGGGATGGACGCATGGGAACGGGCACATGGGGATGGGTGCATGAGGATGGGTTGAGGGGAATGTGTTGATGCTGTCATGTTCCTCAATGGGGCCTGCACACATGCTGTACCTTGTTGTCCACCCCATGCCCAACCAACTCACCTCCTCCACAATCCTCCTTTCTATTCTCTTTGGCTCTGCATGGCATGGCATGATGGCATGGCATGGTGGCATGGCATAGCACAACAGGGAGCGGAATGGGCGTGTGAGCGGTGTGGGTCAGGCACCACATCACTGCCAGGCAGCAGCGAGTGCTTCCTGGGCGATGCACGAGTGCCCTCCTCCTTCTGCACCTTCGCTGTGCGCGTCCCCGTCGCCTACAACGCCTCCTCCACCGCCCCGCCTCCCCCCGCCTCCTCCTTCAACCCCTTCGCCTCCCCCGCCGCGCCCGCCCCACGGGCCCCACGGGCGAGATGCAGCAGGAGGAGCAGTTTTGGAATGAGACGCTGGCCGAAGGCGGCGGCATGGTGGTGGCGGGCGGCGGGCTGACAGGCGCCACTGCAGGCGGCGGGCGGCTGTTCTTTGACCTGTCCCCGCTGGCACGGCTGCACCCGGGGGTGATGTTTGGAGTGGCATCCACTGATGCCACCACCAAGAACGGCAGCCTGCAGTCATCTTACTTCCTCAGCATGTGCGACCGTGATCGCACCAATGACACGTGCTACGACTACGGGGGAATGCACTCAACACATACGCCTGCAAGGTGGACCCGGCGGAGGAGGTGGAGGGGCGCCTGCGCCCGGGGCACGACCTGGGGCGGTCGCTGGCGATAGAGTCGCTGGACGTGATAGCGAGTGAGCTGAGGACACGTGGGTTTGTGATGATGCTCAAGGGGGACGACTGCCCTGAGACCCAGCTGCCCCGCCAGACCAACATCACCTTCATCTGCGACCCCGCCGCTGGTAACTCTCCCGCGCACCATACTCTCTCACGCTGCCGCTGGACTCGTGACTCCAAGCGCTGCATCCGGTCGTGACTCTCTCACCTCCCCCATCTTCCCCCCCACCTTCCTCCTTCCCTCCCTCCTTCCTCACGGCTTCTGTGTCCCGCTCCTCCCACGACTGAATTCCCAAGTCCCATCCGCCCTCTTGTGTTGTCCTCCTCTTGCCCCCCGTGCATCTTGCTGCAGGGCACGGGCAGCCGGAGCAGTGGACGAGTGGAGGGCGCATGGCGGCGTTTAACCCGCGCCCTGGGGTACCCCGAGTGGGCGCAGCGAGGGGGCACGGTAGAGCCTGTGGAGACCACGCCCTGCGAGTTCAACCTGGTGTGGTACTCGCTGTTTGCCTGCCCACTGTGCTCTGAGCAAGACATTGTTAAGGTGGAGGCTGCCGGGTGCAACGAGAACAAGCGCGTCACGTACAAGTATAAGCACCCCCGGGTGAGTACAAGTATAAGCACCCCCGGGTGAGTACAAGCACCTGAAACAACTATGGCTGCTGATTTTTTTTTTATATTGTCTTGATGCCTATCAGCTACCCCTGCTTTAATCCGTGATACTGTCTGTTCTCTCGCTCCCCATGTGCCTCTCCAGGTGTGTCAGCCGAACCCCATGACTCCCCTGCCGGACGATGTGATGTGCGAGCCGTGCACGGCGGATGACTACGACCGCTTTGAGGGCGAGTGCGCAGATGACGACGGCAAGCACAACGTGACGTACCTCTGGCACCAGCCCATGCTCTGCAACGAGTCCCTCCCTGGCTCCGTTCAACTGCCGGCCGATGAGGTCGCTGGCGAGTGCACGTACAAGATCAAGTATGTGCCGTCGGATAAGCTGAGCTGGCAGTACATTGTGGTGTTTGCGGTGTCAGGCGTGATGATCGTGGTGTTTGGCGTGATGGCGCTGATGACGTGGCTCAAGAGCCGCAAGCTGCATGCCATGTATTCGCGGCTGGTGGAGCAGGAGATGAATGCGGTGGAGGACGAGATGGATGACATGGATGGCGATGATGGTGGTGTCACGGAAGGGAAGCGCCTCACAGAGTCTGAGGAGGATGTTTGATTATGGTGGATCTGCAAACTGAGTAAATCTTAGAGCTGTAAAGAGGTGCACTTGGTATTTAGGATTTTAAATTGTCTGCTGGCTTATTTACCGTATTAGTCTTAGGTTCATTCAGCCTGTAGTAAAACGTATTGAACTGTATTTATTTTTTTTTCTGCGGTCAAAGCTCAGCTGCGTTGTGCACGCCCACGATTTTTGCGTTTCGCTGTGCGCCTATCTCAGTTGACTGCGCTGACCATCCAAATATTCTTTTGCGCGAAACCTTCGCAAGTGCAAACGGGCTGATTCCCCCCGCATCCCATTTCGCCCTCCCCTCGCCCGCTGGCCACGTTCGGAGCACCATGCCCAGCTAACCCGTCAATTCGCCAAGTTCGCCCTGCCAAAGTTGGCTGCCGTGAAGTGCGGCGCCGGGGTGTTGTGAAGATTGCGCGCAATATTTTTCGGTTGGCGCCTCCACCCAACAGCCAGAAACAGCCCAAATGCGATGAGGCAAGGCATTTTCTGAAAGCATATAAATTCGACCTCGTTCATCCAACATTCATTCAACTCGCCCCTCGCTCACTCAAATCCAATTACTTCATTTGCTCAAACAACTACCTTCAGGCTCAGGAATGGCGATGTCGAGATTTCTTGCCCTTGCTTGCGCGCTCCCGCTCCTCGCTCTCCTCGTGTCTTCACACATCGACAGCGTCTCCGCTGACGTTTCTCTCGTGGGATTCTCCTCCTCGGACGTCATTAGCTATGCAGGTAAAGTCCCTTCAACTGATAACCACTTTCCACCTCCCTGTCGACTGTCCCTGCAGCAAAACCTCACTTTCCTCGCTAAATCTTCACATTCGTATGACGTTTCCTCGCTTTTCCCTTCTCTCTCAGGCGATCTGGCTGATTCAGGCGCCTCTGTGTCGTCGTTAGCATCATCGACGCGGCGCGTGTTGGACGACGACGACGAGGAGGACAAGGCGAAGAAGGAGGCGAAGAAGAAGAAGAAGGAGGAGGAGAAGGCCAAGAAGGAAGCGGAGAAGGCGGCCAAGGAAGCCGCTAAGAAGTCTAAGGGCTCCAAGTCGTCCCCTCCTCCCCCCGAGCCCACGCCGTCCCCGCCGACCCCCACCACCACCAAGTCCCCCAAGTCCCCCAAGACCCCCAAGACCCCCAAGACGCCTGTCGGCCCTTCTCCCCCCGCCTCGCCGCCCCCCAAGTCCGGAAAGTCCCCCAATACGCCCGCGGCACCCGGGCGGGCGCGAAGGCTCCGCCGAAGAAGGTGAGCGCGGCGGACACGGCCGTGAAGGCGGACCTGGTGGCGGCGGCGAAGCTGGTGGACGAGGCGAACGCCGTGTTGACCGTGAAGACCTACAAGAAGAGCTTGACCGACACGGCGCAGGCGCTGCGCAACGCGGGCATTCTGATCGACCAGGGGCAGCGCACGCTGGTGGCGGGGCAGATTACCAATGCCATCTCCACCATTAAGGGCGTCTCCGTTATGCTCAAACCCGCTACCGATAAAGCCACGCTCGGCCTGCTTAAGTCCGCGCAGGCCAAGGCGGAATCCGCGCAGACCGCTTGGAAGCCCTAGAGGGCGCCGCGTGTAGCGGCTCGACAGCGAATGACCTAAGGCGTGGCAACACTATACTTTACATATACGGTACCAGGATCCTAGGGAAGAGTCTAACTAGTTGTCCACGTTTTAGTGAATGAATAAATTGTTTTTAGATGACATCATCCATGATTTTGTGTTGCGATCCAACAAAGCAGAGGAACAGAGAGGGGAGTGTTTCAGTGTGGGATGTCCGACCACAGAGGGGCATACCGTAGTGACTCGCTGCAACTGTGAGGGGTGTCATGTCAATGTGCTCCTGTGCGAGTGTTCAATAGCATGGGGGGGGTTTCATGCAATTGCGCTCATGCTCACGCAAATGTGCTCTCATGTAAATTTCTCACGTGTGCGTCTGTCATACCTTGAGTGTGCGTTTCATGGGGGTTTGAAGAGTGAGGTTTTCTGCCAATGCCAATGCCATGCGTTTCTTTATGTAAACGCCAGCTTGTGTGGGGGGCATGCTAGTGTGTTCAAGTCAGTGTGTGTTCGAGTCAGTGTGTGCATGCATGTTTCTGCAGAATATGTTGGGATTGACTGTTGGGAGTGTACACAGAGGGTTGCAATAAAACTTCATTTTCCCCAGAGTATCCTTCTTGATGCATAGTGCATGAAGAGTACCAACATCACTGGAGGCACCTAGGGAATGTCGAAGAGCTTTTTGAGCTTCACCACCAAAATCCAATCCTCTCGACTCAAGTCGTCCTGGTTCATGCCACGGGGCAGGGGGGAGGATGGCGTAGGAGTGAGATGACGAGATGTGAGGAGACGCTAGCAACAGAATATGTGGCAACAGAAATGAGAGCATTGGAGGGCGGGGTGAGCAGGGAAGTTGACAATAACCGAGTCGTGACAGTGAGAAAGCCAGGGCAGTGAGGGACGGTGGTTGGAGTAGGGGCAGGGCGCGAGCATTGGAGGTCAGGTGTGGCGGGGGTGGGGGGGGGGGGGGGGGGGGGGGGGGGGGGGGGCGTACGCGGTAGTTCTCTTTGAGGAGGTCGATGGAGTTGCGTGTGATGCGGCTGACCAACTCGTCATCGCTGTCAAAGTGCCGCCCGTATGACTTCTGAATCTCCTCCGCATTCACCCCCACGATCTGACCCCCTCATGCCCACACGCGCACACACACAGCAGGTGAGGGCAAGGTGACAGTGGGGAGCGCTGTGAAGCGGGGCAACACAGAGGGGCAGAGGTGGTGCAGAGGCGGAGGGCGAAGGAGGAGGCGCATGCGAGCGGCTGACCTTCATGGCGACGGCCTGGCCCTTCTTGGCAGTTTCAACCATCTTGTGGTCCTTCTCCATGGATGCGATCTTGCCTATGTCTATGAACTCCCGCCCTGGCACACATATGGGCGTGCCCACCTGCCACAGCGGAAAACAAGGGGGAAATGTGTTTCAGCATGGTGCCCCCCAGCATGACAAGCACACACGGCACCTCTACAAAAGGTTTATTCCATGACTAAACACCACTTGCCCAACCCTCTCATAAACCCCCATGCTCCTGCACGCTCCCTCCCGTCAACTCCCTTGTCTCACCTTGGCAATGCCGTCCAGCACCTCAACGCCGAGTACGATGGGGTCTTTCTTGTTGAAGATGCAGTTGGGCAGGATCTTGAGCACCACCGGGAACACCGCCTCCTCCGCCGCCTCCGCACGCTTGTCGTCCTTGACGCCCGCCATGTATGCGGTGAACTGGTCAAACAGGTGGTAGATGATGTCCGCTGTGAATATGCGCACTCCCAGCTCCTCCGCCATCTCCCTCGCCTCCGTTGATACCTGCCGGCCACACACACACACACACACACACACACACGCACGCACACACACACACACACGCGCGCACACACACACACACACACACACACACACACACACACACCGCCAGGGGGAAGGAAGGGGTGAGAAGGAGAATGGATCAACAGGGCAAGGACGCGTGAAAGGGCTGCGAATATTAGCAGAGCTGGGTGTAAGGGCAATGAAGGTCAGCAGTGTTGCTTGGTGGACGCAGGGCAGCGCACCTTGACATCGAATGCGAGGACGACGCACCTTGACATCGAATGCGAGGATGACGCACCTTGACATCGAATGCGAGGATGACGCACCTTGACATCGAAGGCGAGGATGACGCACCTTGACATCGAATGCGAGGATGACGCACCTTGACATCGAATGCGAGGATGACGCACCTTGACATCGAATGCGAGGATGACGCACCTTGACATCGAATGCGAGGATGACGCACCTTGACATCGAATGCGAGGATGACGCACCTTGACATCGAATGCGAGGATGACGCACCTTGACATTGAATGCGAGGATGACGCACCTTGACATTGAATGCGAGGATGACGCACCTTGACATCGAAGGCGAGGATGACAGCATACTCCTTCTTCTTCCTCTCCAGCATCACACTCGCACGCATCACGTCCTTCTTGTGCACCGGCCCAATGGCAATGCCCGACACGGGGATCTTCACCGCCGGGCTCTTGAGGAACTCCAGCAGCGCCTCTAACGACCCCAGCGTGCTCGCCTGCACGCTCACGCCCTCGCCGCTCTTGTCCACGCGCGCCAGCACGCCCTTCACGTCCGCCATGGCCTCCTCCTTGAGCTCCTCCACGTCGTCCTCCGGCCCCACCACGTACAGCTGTGTGCCTGCTACTGCGTGCTCCAGCCCCTGCGCCGTGATCTTGATGCCCTGCGCCGCCCGCAGCTCCTTGTGGTGCATGTACGAACCCTGGGGGAAGTGGGAAGGGCAAGAGAGATTCAAGAGGGAATGCGAGAGGCAGGGTGAAGCTGAGGAACAAAACATGGGGCAGGTAGTGGGTAGTGCGAGGGAAACAACTATGGGGCATTCATAGTGATCCAGAGCGGAGAAACATGCCTCACATGTAGCACAGCTGGAGGCACAGCTGGAGGCAAAGCTGGAGGCACAGCTGGAGGCACAGCTGGAGGCACAGCTGGAGGCACAGCTGGAGGCACAGCTGGAGGCACAGCTGGAGGCACAGCTGGAGGCACAGCTGGAGGCAAGATCCAGGCAGTGAGGAACGGAGGTGAGAGAAGAGAGGTAGGGTGGCATGGGTGACGGACCTTGACTCGCAGCTCCTTCATGGGGTGTGGCGTCAGCAGCGCTCTGATGGTTGTCACTATGGGACCCTGCAGCACACAGCGACACATGCACACACACACAGCCACACAGGTCAGCAAGATGCGGGCACACAGTGGAAGGTGAAGAGTTATTAGGACACAGGCACTTCCCTCCTTCCTTTCGCTCCCTTTGCCTGCCTTGTGGTCTTTCCCCTCCCTGCCTCTCAGGCAAGCCACACGGCCACCCAGACCACAAGGAGCGCCAACACAGAGCCAGATGCCTTCTCACCCCGCATTACCCCCTCCTCCTCCCCCACCTTCCCCTTCGCCCCCTCACCTACAGCCCGCTTGTGCGCCCCAGCAGCAGCCCCCAACACCCGTGTGCCTCACCTGCAGGCCGCACACAACGATTTGATCCCCTTCATGCAGCACGCCATTAACGAGCACGACGTCAATGGTGGTGCCGAGCCCCTCCACGACCTTGACCTCCAGCACGGTGCACTGCACGCTGGCCACGTACATGAGCTGCTCCTCCATGAGCTTCTGCGTCAGCTGCACCAGCAGCAGCAGCAGGTCCGGCACGCCCTCGCCACTGGTGTGGGGGAGAGGGAGGGGGCACGAGGGGAGACGGGGGAGAGATGGGACAAAGGGGAGAGATGCGAGGCATGAGGGGGGGCCGAGGGGTTGGGGACGACGGCACGGAAGAACGGGGGAGTGGGTGGTTGGGAGGGGAGGGGGAGGGGATATGGAAGAGTGAGGGGGAATGGTGGGCATGTGAGCGGGGCTTGCCTGATGGCGGAGGTGGGGACGATTGAGATGAACTTGCGCACGTCGGGGTTCTTGTAGTAGAGCGCCGCGTTGAGCCCCTGCTCCTTGAGCTCCAGCATCACCTGCGCCCATCCAATCCACGCACGCCGCGCCGCATGAGGGATGGGAAGGAGGGGCGAGATGGGGGGGGAGGGGAAGGGGAAGAGAGAAGAGGTGGCAAGCAGTGAGAAGAGGTGGCAAGCAGTGAGAAGAGGTGGCAAGCAGTGAGAAGGGGCCAGTGGAGAGGCGAATGAGGGCAACGAGGGGTGATCCGCTCATGACATCCTGCTGCCATCCCTCTGCAACCCAGACGCACATCACCCATACACTCCCTTTCCCCCGTTCCACCCCTGCCCCTTGTCCCTTAGCACCCCCCCCTGTCCCCATGACCCCATGACCCCCACATCCCCTGCCACCCTGCCCTCTTTCCCTCCCCCTCCAGGCACGCACCTGGTCGGTGCGGCGGTCGAACTCGAGGATGGCGTCTCTCGTCTGCTTCTTGAGCGCCGCGCGGATGGGCGCATTGGGCGTGGCGTTCCACCCGTATATGCGGTCCACCTGGCGTGCCATGCCGGGGCGGATAACACATGCATGGCATGATGTGGAGGGATGCCATGGCATGAGACCATGGCAGGGCATGGACACACATAGAGGCAGGCACACAATCAGAACGTCACATGCCAGCACGAGCCTGCCAACCCATCCATCCCACATCACATCCTTCCCCCCCACACACCTTGTTCATGGCAACAACAAAGGGCGTCTTCCTCATCTTGAGCAGGTTGAGCGATTCAATGGTCTGCGGCTCCAGTCCGTGCATGAGGTCCACCACCAGAATAGCAATGTCACACAGCCCTGACCCGCGTGCTCGCAGGTTCGTGAACGACTCGTGCCCAGGCGTGTCAATCACGAGCAGCCCCGGCACGCGCAGATTCGCGTCTGCCTTGAGTTCGCGCGTGCGCTCGCGGATGTTGGCCATGGGGAAGTAGGTGGCGCCAATCTGCTGCGTGATGCCGCCCGCCTCACCCTCCTGCACGTTGGTGCGGCGGATGCAGTCCAGCAGCTTGGTCTTGCCGGTGTCCACGTGGCCCAGGATGCAGCAGATGGGCGACCGCAGGTTCTCTGCGCTGCGTGCCTTGAGCGCCTCCTGCTTCCGCTGCTCCCGCCGCTCCCTCGCTTCCAGCCTCCGCGCCTCCTCCCCCTCCTCCTCATCACTCTCCTCATCTTCGTCTTCCTCCTCGCTCTCCTCCTCTTCCTCACTCTCCTCCTCCACCTTCCCCTTGCCATTTGCTGCTTTACCCTTCGCCTTAGCAGCAGCAGCGGCCTTCTTAGAAGCGCCGTCTGCCGACTTGGCCTTGGCAGCAGGTTTGGCAGCAGCAGCGGCAGCAGCAACGGCACTCGGCTGCTGCTCCTCCTCTTCCTCCTCGTCAAACGCGCCCTTGAGTTTGGGAATCTTCACCTCCTCCGCATCCCAGCTCTTTGCATCCCAGTCCTCCTCCTCCTCTTCCTCCTCTTCCTCCTCCTCCTCCTTCTCTTCCTTCACCTCCGCCTTCTTCTCCTCTTCCTTCTCCTCCTTCTCTTCCTCCTTTGCTGCTTCGTCCACTTTCTCCACAGCCTCACTAACACTCTCCACCACACCCCCATCCCCACCCTCCTCCACCTTCGCCTCCTCCTCCTCACCCCCCTCCGCATCCTCCTTCCCCTCCTCCTTTCCACCCTCCTGCTTCTGCTGCTGCTTCCCCTTCTTCCGCCGGTCAAACACGCCGCCGCGCTTCCTCCCACCGCCCGCCCCCGCGCCCTCATCACCCTCCGCGCCCCCAGTGCGCGCCAGCAGCTGTTCGCGCATGACGGCCAGCCGCTTCGCCTCCTCCTTCTGCTTGCCCGTCAGCAGCTTCCCCTCCTTCTTAAGCTGCTCCTTCTTCTCCTTCTCCTTCTGTTTGCGCCGCTGCTTCGCCTCCTCGCGCTGCCTCTCCAGCTCCGCCAGTCGCTCCTCCTCCTCCCTCTCCTTGCGCGCGCGCTCCTCCTCCTCGCGCTTGCGCTTCTCCTCCGCCTCTTTCAGCCGCGCCAGCCGCTCCTGCATCTCGCGCACGTGCTTCGGCAGCTTCTTCAGATCCACCGCCTTCCCCGCGCCCTCCGCTGCCGCCTCCTCCTCCTTCGCGCCTGCAGCAGCAGCAGCAGCAGCAGCAGCGGCGGCGGCGGCCTTGGCGGCCTTCTCCTTCTCCTTCTTTTTCTTCTTCTTCTTTGCTGCAGCGGACTCCGCCCCTCCACCGCCTCCCCCTGCCTCCTCCTCCTCCCCTTCCCCCTCTGCAGCAACATCACCAGCAGTGGCGGCGTCTGCCTTGCCCGCCTGCACCTCAGCAGCAGCGCTATCCGCTTTCCCATCGGCGGCGGGTGCCTGTCCCCCCGCAGGGGCGGGCGCGGGCGCGGGCGCGTCGAGCTCCGCGAGGATGCGATCGAGCTCCGCCTCCTCCTCCGCTGTGCGCCCACTCTTCTTCTTCCCCTCCTTCTCCTTCTTCTTCTTCTTTCCCCCCCCGCCCCCCGCCTTGGGCGCCTCGAGTTCCTTCAGCAGCGCGTCAATGTCGTCCTCCCCCGCCGCTGCCTTCCCCCCCTTCTTCCCCTTCCCCCCTTCCTCCTCCTTGCGCTCCTCTGCCTCCTCCGCCTCCTGCGCCGCCGCCTCCGCGGCCTCACCGTCGGCCTCCGCCATGAGCGCGTGGAGCTGCGCGGAGGTCATCTTCTTCTTGCCCTTTTTCGCCTTCTTCTTGCCGCTGAACGCCATAGCCATCTCATCCTGCTCCTCCTCCCTCTCCTCCTCCTTCTCCTCCTCGTCCTCCTCACCCCCTCGTCGCCCAGCGCCGCCAGCAGCTGCAGCGCGGAGCTCGTCTTCTTACTCGGCACCACCTCCTCCTCCTCTTCTTCCTCCTCCGCCGCTACTTCTTCCCCCGCCTCCTCCTCTTCCTCCTCCTCCTGCTGCTGCTGCTTCCGGCCCTTCTTGTCCTTCTTCTTGTTCTTCTTCTTACCCGTGAACGCCATGGCCATCGAGTCCTCCTCCGTCTCCTCCTCGTCGCGCGCAATGCTCGTCACCGCCGATTCTTCCTCCTCTTCCTCCTCCTCCTCCTCTTCCCCTTACCCCCCTTCCCCTTCTTCCCCTTCTTTTTCCCCGCGAACGCCATTGCCACGTCATCCGCCTCCTCCGCCACGTCACCGGTCCCCCCATCGGGATCTTCCAGCGGCGCCTTATCCCCCACGCTGAACGCGCGTGCGTCCAGCTCGACGACCTCGGTGGCGGCGTCCGCCCACCCCATCTCGGCGCGCGAGCAGATCATCCCGAGGCTCTCCTCGCCCTTGATGCTCGCCTTCTTCACCGCCGCGCCCGTCGACGGCACGGCGCACCCCGCGGGGCACACGATCACGCGCAGTCCCGCGCGCACATTGGTCCCACCGCACACGATCGGAATGGGCGACGCGCCACCGATGTCAACAAGGCACGCCTTGAGCTTGTCGGCCTTCTTTACCTTGCGCACCGACTTTATCTCCCCCACCACCAAATACCCTGGGCCCACCGCCCCATCGCTGTCCCCCTCCTCGGGTTTAGCGGCGGGTTTGTCGTTCTCCTCCGCCGCGGCGTCCGCAACGGGGTCGGCGAAATCGTCGTCAAAGTCGTCGCGGCGATTTCGGCCTTTCTTGCCCTTCTTGCCGCCCTTCTTCCCTCCGCCACCCCCGCCTCCCCTCGCCTCCTCGTCATCGTCCTCGTCACCTCCGCCCTGCCCTGCCTTCTTCCCTCCCTTGCCCCTCCCGCCCCTCGCCCTCTCCTCCTCCTCGTCCTCCTCCGCATCCTCCGCCGCTCCGCCATTCTCTGCGTCCATCAACGCGGCGAACCCCGACGCACCACTCTTGCCCTTACCCTTGCTTTTGACTGGTTCGTCATCCACGTCGTCAACAGCTGCAGCCACGTCATCAGGCGGAGGCTCGTAGTCGTCATCGTCTCCGACCCTCCCCTTGCGGTTCTTCCGGGCGGCCTTACCGCCCTTCTTGGTTTCCTGCTCTACGGCCGGCGCTGCTGCAGACGCCTCGTCCTCGTTATCGTCCCCGCGCTTGGCGCCTTTCTTCCGCGCCATAAGTGCGGAAACGAGGTTTGCTGACGTGATACGGGGTGACGATGGAGAATCGTCGGACACTGAAAATGAGCTCTGTTGGGAGGCACAAACCCTGGATCCTAGCAGTGCAAAGCTGGCCCTAAACCCTACAAAATCTATTATCACGTTATTAGCCTAACCGAGGTCGTAATAGCAGATGGAAGGTAGATACTGGTAACTGTACTACAGAACCGAGTCTGTTTGCAAAGAGTAGAGTGATGCAGTCGAGGGAATCGCAGAAATTACTGTTGGGCCTTGAGATTGGCTAGGGTGGATTGTGGCCTCATCAGCACGTCAGCTCTGACGAGGCTGAGTGAAGGAAACGACTGCTTCCACGTGGAATGAAACCAGTTTCCAGGTCATACCCATCACCTTGACAGACCAGGATCCACGTCATGCGTATTTGTCAGGTCACCGTCTACTATATTCTAGATCTGACCCCGAAATTGTGAAAGAGGCCGTTTTACAAAGTTTTTACTTTACTGCTGTGCATTTTCGGAAGAACCTCCTCAATAAAAACTTACGAAAAACTTCCTCGGGCAGGTCCCGCACGCCAGGACTTTCCTCCCCAAGCACATGTCGTACCACCCAACAACGTCAAAATGCCAATTTTCCCTCACAGTAGCGCCATTCACAAATATTTCCTTCCTCCTTGTACTTCCACATTCCTGTCAGTTCATCTACCGTAGCTGCTTCCCTTGGTGTCCGCCATGACGAAGCTCACTCTCAAGTCCAAGTACAATTCTGAGACTGAGAAGTTTCAGGCCACTGTAGGCGTTTGGCTTGAAGACTTGAAGCTGAAGCTTTCATTGACGGACAAGACCTTGAGGGATGTTGGAAGTGTCAGGGAGGACACAGAAGTCGCGGTGGAAAAGCCTGGTCATTTCATTTTGGAACATCACTTTCACAAGAAGGTAAGCTTGAAAACATGCACCCAAAAGAAGTCGTCCTTTCAGTTTTTTGTTTACATCGTATGAGCTAAAATCGTTCTTTCCCACACCACGCTATGCAGTCCACAAGGTTCCAATTCCATGGGCACACGAAAGTGGCCGATAAGCCCGTATATCTTACCTTCGTCCACCACCACGGCCCCGATGTGACGACGCTGGAGGCCAACACCACACTGAGTGATGACACTAAGGCAGTTGTGAAACACAATTTCGCCAAGAAAGGTCCTTTGGTGCGATTGGAGCACAGGTACAAGGACACCATCTTTAAGCCACTGTACGACTTCGGCGAGGGGAAATGGGCCGTGGGATTTCAGATCAAGCAGAAGTTGAAAAGGGATCACCTGGAGGTGTCATACTGGCACCACAGGGAGCGGGCTGAAGTCGAGTACCACAAGCACACCGATGAAGGTGGTCCTTTCAAGGTAAGCGGCCATACAAGGTCGCCATTGTATGTTGATGTTGTCCTTCTGATTATTACTAATCGTTTTGTCCCCTTGATACTTGCAGGTCATTGCCGTCTTCCACTGCAAGCATGGTGGGAGGCGCCCAGCATTGTTGCTGGAGAAGGAGTGGAAGTTCTCAGTTTAATTTCAGCGGCTGAGGCTGGTTGGATGGCTAGCAGCTCCCCTACTGTATTGCAGGCAATCGTTCATCTCCTCCCCCTCTTTTCCTGACCATATAGAGAATAACTTAACGACATGCTTGTGCCGTCCCGCGTCAACAGGTTGCCTTGTACACTTTCCTGTTAGCTCTTTGATCATGTTTCGAGATGTGAGTTTTGAAAGTACATTGCACATGCCATGAAACAAGGAGCGATATTACACGTTATTTTCGTCATCCGCATGCAGTCTCACCATCATTTCGTCTTCTTCAAACCTCCACCTTCTGTCTCGCATGCATGGACCACTGTGGAGAGCCACTACTCGTAGGATATCTGGTAACAATGAGCTAGCAGTAAACTCGTGCCTTGCCACTCACCTTTCTTGCATACTGATGGTGGCCTGGTATATGGCGAACACGTGCTGTGTGTTTAGAAAGAACTCGTCACGTGATGTAATGTGGAGAAGGAATTTCAGGGACTGAACAAAGCGCAGTGCACACGTTGGATGCAATGGCATGCATCACGCATCGCCTGTGGTCATTTGTGAGAGTTATCATCAGCGCACTGCTAAGATCTGAACTTTGCGTTCGCATCTCTCCAATTATTGTCGCTCTGCGAGGGAAAGCGTCTGAAGTAGTGACAGGAGAGCGGAAGGAGGAATGGCGCCGGTGGGACCATGAGGAACCTCGCTAATTCACCCACTTATCTCTCAGCATGTTTCCGTATCCACGCATCTCGCTCAGCTCTCTTCCATGCCAATATGCCACCTGATGTCCATCCACTGCAGGAATACTCGGCCATTTGTCGTCAGCACTAGTTGCCGGACCAGCTCAGTTCTGCCCGTGCGGCTCCGTTGCTTGCCTGACCGAACTTCCACTGACCAGATGAACCTGTCTTCTGAATATTGTAAACCTCCATATCGCTGCATTTGCGGCTCCACATTGCTTCTCCGTTGGCATACCCTTTTCGTGTTTGGCATTTTTGGGAAACGGATGTCCTTCAGAAACGAGTTTCATGGCTCGGCCGGCGTTTCAGGTGCTGCGCTGGTTGGCAGCTAGGCGAAAGGGGGATGTTTGAACTCCCTGTCAAGTTCAAAACAATGGTGTTTGCAGTGGGGATTGTGTACCATCCTCTGAACCCTTGTCAACCTTTCTGAACCATTCACCTTGGTGGGTCCGAGTGTGCTTGTAGTATATGCACAAAAACAGCATCGCCAATCTGATGCAAGAGGCCGTCAGGTCGGGGACAGCAATTTCGCATGGGCGATGCGTCATCGCAAAAGTGCGCACCAGTGTCGCCAACTCACGCCTCGCTCACTCTGGCACATTGGCTGTGACTGTAGGCGTGGCGTTCACCAATCAAAATTGCAGGCTCGCCTTTTCTGACTTTGGGTGGATTCCCTTCACCATACAGAACCGCCCTAAAATGCACACCACACCACATCCATGTCTTGCCAAAGCCAAGAAACAATCACCATCATCTAGGTTTCGTAGTTATTCCATCTAATGTTCAGGCTGCCGCGATTTACGCGATTTCAGTTTAGCAGGAAGAAAGTGAATGGTACGGAGTTCATGGAGTCTGCTGTTCAGCACGAGGAGCAAGAGTCGCCGTGTTCTGTAGACAGAGAAGCCATGTCCATGCCTCGTCGATCTGACTTCACTTACACTTCTTGTTACTGGTGCGAGAAGCGGAAGCTGCCTTTCAAACTTATTTGCTTGCGAGGGTATCCACATGGATTGCTGTGCCAACCATCCCACGATTATCTTCCCTGCCATTCGTTGCAGTGAGGAAAACGTGTATTTGCTCTGTCGTTCGCTGGTTTCAAAAGGCGTCGCACACGTGGATGATTTGGCCGTCGTCTTCATTTCCAATCCTGACCGCAAGGTGCCCCGTTCACTTGAGATCATAGTTACTCATCCATTGCATCCACTTCATAGCTCTTTCGTATGTCCCTTCAAGGGACACTCTATTCGCTTTCTGTTGGTAGATCACTACCGAGTGAGCTCTTCACCCACTCTCCTCGTCGCACCTATCCTGCGCCACCCGCCTGCAGGTTCCCATGTGGTGTCAGAAGGCCAGCATGTGTCGCTCCGATGATAACAGTGGGAATGAGGGGGGCAATGGTGGGGAGGAGCAGGGTTTGGTGGTTTGGGACTACCATGTCATTGCCATCCATGTGAAGCACATCAATGGAGAGGGAGTTAGTGACGGAGCAGGATCTGAAAGGAGTAGGTGTCGCAAGTGGTATGTGTGGGACCTTGACACAGTATTGGCCTTTCCAAGTCTTGCAACCGAGTATGTGCGGCGAGCGCTGTGGGCTGGGAGAACTTCCCTCCTTCCTCTACAAGATTCTTATCAAAGGTTGGCTGTAAGCTTGACTTGTCCCATCCTTATTCCCACTACTCTTTACTTACACTAGTTGCCTCAATGCACAGCCATGGGTACCTAATCTTGTATCTGTTTCTATTTGGAATTGTGCAGGCTTTACAGGGTGGTTTCTGCTTCCAATTATTTCAGATTCTTTGCGTCTGATCGGTCTCACATGCGTGACACTATCACAAACATTTGGCTAGCCAGCCCTCCAACGTATCCATGCATTTTCTCTCAAGGTCAGCATATGCCTTCCATTCACACTGATTCCCCATTCAAGCAAAATGTCATTATAAGGTTGACTCTGTTATCTTTGCAGATGGTGAGACGAACAGGCTGGAGTCATACATCCAAATGTCCCCTGTTGACTCCGTGGACATTAAGGTGGTATGTAAGGACTATTCTGAATGTAACCCAGAAAGTGTGAACTGGGTTGCTTGGAAGACGTTGCTTTGTGCACACAACTTCGGGGTGGTACTGGATGAAGTGTCATTTTGCCTGCTCCTTGGAGCAAGTGTTTGAAAATGTATCTTAGGCTCCAACAAAACATAGCTACTCATTTTTCAAACACAATTTCAAGACCACAATACACCAATCCTAATCAAGCAAAAGCTAATGTTCTACACATTGGAAACATTAGAAACAAGGTGCAAACGTAATCATGCTGCTGGCATGTACATCTACTGCCCAAGTTATTGCACATTCCACAGAGCATGTCAGCATTGAACCTAAGACGCACTTGCGGGCTTGGCCTTCGCTGCCTTCTTCTGGGCCTCAATCGACTGCAGAGAACATGGCAACAAAACGTCAAGAACTTAATACACGCAGCCACAAATCAGCAATCAAATCGTCAAGCTGCAGTGGGCTTACCTGAGAGTACAGGAAGGTTCCAAGAATGGCAATAGCGGCTCCAACGCCATTGATCAATCGAACTGGAGTTCTGAAGATGATGATGGACGCTACAATGACGGACACACGCTTCATCGTGTTTCCAATGCTGAATGTCAAAGGAGAAATCTGATCCAGCGACATGTAGGAGACTTGATTGTACAAGTGGTAGAAAACGCTCTGAGCCGCAATCCACCTGTGATCCAAAGTGCGTGTGATTTAGTTCATTTGCTCAAACCTTTCGTTCGGTTCGAAAGAATATAACAGAGCCCAGCACTCACCAGCCAATTCTTGGCCCAACCTCCGCGAGAGAAGTTTGCCAACCGGCTGTCCACATCGGGAAGCCCTCTTGCCAAATGGCGAAGGGAATGAGGATGATGAGGGACATGATTGACAGGCAGGCGTAGTAGTTGAGGCCACCGACCTTCTTGCCAGAGCTCATTCCTTTTTTCGAGAAAATGTTTCGGAAAACAAATGCCAGATTTGAGATCATGGCACCCATGAAGCCTGCACACACAAAACAGGGATCGTCTTTCAGACTTCGTCACGCAGCAGATTGCTCATGGTAATAGAGATATCAAACCTACCTCCCATGTTGAAGTTCAGCTCAGTTAGAGCTGCGAGACCACAACCAAAAATGATCGGGAGCAACGACAAGTAGACGGGAAGCGCGAAGTGCTCGCCCATCAGGCTCTGGACGACGACGCTGAAGGCAGGCTCGGAGCTCTTAATGATATGAGTGAAGGAAACAGCGACCTTGGACATGCTCACGGTTGCAGCTACGTGACCAATGGTGTGGGCGACGGCAACCTGATGAGAGATGAATCAGAGCACACGAGGATTAGCATGTATTTCAAGCGATGGCAAGATTCAGCACGCAGCACAACTGAACAAAAGGAACTGACAAAGAAGACTAATGATAGGATGAAATACTAACAGGAAACAACGTCTTCCAGAAGTCCAGATCTGTGTCGGGGAACTCCACCAGACGCGTAGCCCAGGACAGCAACATGATCGTGACTCCAGCAGCAAGGGCAAGCGTAGAGCATAGCCATGGAAAGGGGAAGGCGTTGAGCACTTTCTTGTTGTAGATGTTGAAAACAACATTCAGCGTCCACCACAGTGCAAAATATCCACCAATCTTAACCTTAAACGCCAAGTCATCAGCCTCAGTAGTCGACACTGCCTTGGGCTCCGGAGAGGAACCAGCGCCAGCACCTGCCTGGGCTTGCGCGACAATTTTCAATCGAGAGGCAGATTCGGCCTTGGCGACCTCGGGCCTTGAGAAAGCTGTGAAGGACACACCAAAAGATTTAGACGATGGAAGAACCGCGACACGCTTTACCGACAGGGAGCTAGCCAGATTCACTCGTCGAGTCACAGAATGGGACTGAGCGCGAACACCGAGTGGAACGGCGCCACACTCGGCCATCTGGGCAACAATCATAGCTTGTGCCATGGTGGAGATTGGGATAGAGAGAAGAGAAAGGTGAGGAATGGAAGCTTGAAGTTGAGCGAAACAAATATGTCAACTTCCCCGACTGGATCAGGCTGACGCATTGCCGCGCCAAAAGGGCACATGTGTGAGCCGGAGTCGCCACGTAGCCGGAACTCATGCGAATGGAAAGGAGCGTGACGTTCTGACCTGGCCAGGTTCTCACGGTCCGATCAGCCACATTGAAAGATCTTCATCCAGTCACTTGCACATCGACCAGTACCGTGCGGACAAACGCCTCATTGTCAGCAGCAGTTCGTGCGGGCACTCTGAAAAGATCCACCAGAGATCAGTCAACCAGTTGCGTGAAGCGGATCTGCTCAACGGGCGGAGTGGTTTCTCCTGCCCAGGAGAGTGCTCACTCTCCGGAAGGGCAGTTTTGTAGCAGCATATTCTGAAACCCAGATCTGTGCGGATGGTTTGGCTCTCAGTTCAGTATAAGCAGCATCTAGGAGCATATTGTTACAAAGATAAGATCACTGCATATCTCGTGCCACCTCACTCTCGTTCATACTTTTCAGCAAATTACAACTCTTTTTTTTTTGGCGAATCTACGCCATATCTGCCACCCATGTCATAACCTCCAAGACGTGGCCTAAGAGTTTTGGGATTTCACACTCCCATTCATTGTCTCAGGTAAGTCTTCCTTCTTATGGTCATCGAAAACAATGGTCACCTGTGAGAGCACAAACCACACATGTGTAAGCATTGAACCCAGAAATTGTGAATGCCCACACCCCGCCCCCCACCCCCCCCAGCGACACACACACACACACACACACACACACACACACACACACACACACACACACACACACACAAACACACACCCCAGATGCACACACCAACATACGAGTTATTCAGCCACGAGCAACATCTGCAACATGTGTGCACATTGAGGGCATGAACACAGGTGCACCATGTGTTCCTGTAGACGCCACCCACACATCACTATGGACCCAAATTCCCCATCCATACAACCACTTGCTTCACAAATGAACCCCAACCCACCTGCGAGCCATCTCTAGCAATGGTTGTTCTGCTGTCAGCATCGTGATGGTGGCGCTCTGCCAACAAAGCATACGCTCCTTTCTGCTTAGCCTTGGCCTCCACGTACTTCTCGTACGCATACCACCCCACTCCTCCTGAGTTTACTATCAGACCTATAAGATTGGTTGGGCTAACCTGCAGGCAAGTAACAGCACATTGGAGGCAGATGAATAACTGTTCTCGGCAGATAAAGCAGCAGCTACTCAGGTGAGATAGAGACGGAGGGTAGCGGGGAGAGTGAGAGCAACTGACCAGCACATCCCCGAATGCAAAGAGGCCTCCGAAGCCCTGCAAAATCGACTTAGTGCGACCTGTGGGAAGGGGGGGAGCACAAGAGACGGACGAATGGAACCAGGAGAGCAAGCGAGTGAGAAGAACGTCGCACAGCAGACAGGCATCAGATGGCGGAGAGGGGTGGTAAAGGCCAGGCAAGAGATGGGTTGAGTGAGAGGGTAACGGGAGGAGGACCCACCAACAATGCTGGTAGTGAGGCTGTCGTTAACTAGTGTACAGAGGTATGTGGCGAGGTTGAGTATGAAGGCAGAGGCGCAGGACAGCGCGAAGCACACAAGGAACACGGCGTCGCGCGACTGCAGCACTCGCTGCACGGCAGGCAGCTCGCCGTTGGCAGCAACGAGCAGGAAGGCAAAGGGCAGCGACCAGCAGTTGTTGTAGAGCAGCAGCGTGAACGAGTCCAGCTGCAGCTCCTCGCCCAGCTTCCCCACGATCACCACGTATGCTGCTGTCGCCAGCGCCGACGACAGCGCCAGCACGTACCCCGCCGGGTCGAACGTGAGGTCGCCCGCACCTGCCACCACGCCCCCCAGCGCGGTGGTGTAGACGGCGAGCTGGATGCGTGGCGAGGCATGCTTGGCACGCAGCAGGAAGTCAAGGAGCAGCACGAAGGGCGTGGTGGCAGACTTGAGCACGCCGTACATGGGGATGTTCACTCGGGACAGTGCCGCCATGTCCAGCAGCAGCTTCAATAGGAAGGCAAAGGACAGCAGCGATACCTGGGGACATTGAGGGAGGACGCCAAGAGAGAAGGACAAAAGAACGCCGGTGTGGGGATGATGCAACAAGGGTCGAAGAGGAAACGGAGGGAAGGTGAAGAGACAATGAAAGGGCTGGCATGCCCACGCACTCACTTGCCCTACCAGGCGCCCTCATTTTCCCACGCCCTCACTCGGTTCCCCACACACTCACTCGGTTCCCCACACACTCACTCGGTTCCCCACACATTCACTCGGTTCCCCACACACTCACTCGGTTCCCCACACACTCACTCGGTTCCCCACACACTAATTCGGTTCCCCACAGACTCACGCGTCGGAGCACGTGCAGGTGGAAGGGCGTGACGCGGATGAGACGCAGCTGGCGCATGGCGGCGAGCAGCGCGAGCGTGAAGAGCGTCTGGAAGAAGACGAGCGTGTAGGGGAACTTGAAGCGGTACACGTGGAACAGCGCCTTGTTTATGAACACCGACGCCACCGACATCAACCCTGCCGTGCCCCGCGCGGGGGGAGAAGGAGGGGAAACGGGGAGGGGGGTGGTGGGAAGTTTTGGGGGAAAACACATGAGCGGGTGGATTACGACAATGATGATTGCGAGACTGACTGGGATCCCGTGCTCGCGACACGAAATTGCGACCAGGAAACTACAGATTGTGAATCACGATCGGCGATGGGAGCACGTGGAGCAGCAACGAGTGATGTTAATGTAGCGGACCGAAAATCTTGCGTCGTACTGCTTGACATACCCCTAACGTGACCTTGGAAGTGAC
Source organism: Closterium sp. Yama58-4 (assembly GCA_947470075.1). NCBI lineage: Eukaryota > Viridiplantae > Streptophyta > Zygnematophyceae > Desmidiales > Closteriaceae > Closterium > Closterium sp. Yama58-4. The sequence continues at coordinate 1,038,038 of CANIUD010000154.1, forward strand.
CTAATGCCTACCGTAGAAAAGAGCGGCGAGGATGCCGGTGTAGTTCATGGCGGCCTTTGATGGTCCGTTCTGGACGATGCCTCGTTACAAGTGTCTCCGATACGGTGTGCACGCCAGCGCGACCACACCAGCGCACACATGCAAGCAGCTCGTCGCGGCCTACTCCTGCCCTTGCCTGTCGCTTGTTCCTGTCCACCCGCACCGTCCTCGTGCTCAATTGAAATGCACTTCAGGGTTCGCAACCGTGCGACAATCCCAAAGCATGGTGATTACTTAGTAATCGCGAGCCAAGCGACGACCTAATTTACGCCAACGATCTCAGCAGCAAGCATTATCCGATTTTGACCACAAAGCGTGCGACCTCACACGGTCTTCATAAATTATTCTTGAATGAAATGGTCAATAGAGCAGAAACTCGAATGGGTCAGAAGTAGTCCGCAGTGTCGAGCATGTTGGTTGAAATATGCGGGACGACTTCTCGGGAGCACGGCCACCAACCTTGGGATCATCATCGGTGGGCCTTGACATGAACAGCTCGGAGATTCGAGAAGGTGTGGCTGAATCGGAGGGCACAGTCGCGAGGGTTGAGACTCTAGCGCAAGGGCTGTCGTCACTATCGGGGGGAGTCTGGTTTTCTTGTGCTCTTGAGTGGTTTGGGAAAGACTCTGGCATACATTGTATGAACCCAAATTCGAAGAGGCGTAAAACGAGTTGCAAAACCCCGACCCACTTGCACTTTTTGGAGGGAATTCGAGGGGCGTGAATTCGGAATGAGCGATTTTGGAGGGAATTCGACGGACGAGATAGTTGCATATTATCAGAGCTAGTCAAGTGCAGCCAGCGGCCCACTCGTTCTGAAACCGCGGCAACACTATCAATCCAGCCACACCCGCACGTCATGAACCCTCTCGCAGTGCCTCGCCCCGCCTGTAACGCGCAGTGCCCACCTTCTCTTTCCGCCAGCGACAAAAATGGCCCCGCCGCAGCCACACTCGCGCGTCGAGCAAGCTGCTCCTTGGCGCACTCGCGCTTTCACAATGCGCCGCTTTTGTCTCCGCAGATCGCCCGCATGGGCGGGTTGGAGGGATTACGAGGGGATGGGGAGTGGCGGAACAGGGCGTTGGCGGTAACGCGTGACACGAATGAGCCGCAATTACGCCAACAGTGCGGACCGCGATGCAGCGTGGTGAGATGTAGCGTGTTGAGATGAGTCGTGGTGAGATGCAGCGCCCCTCGCATCCACTCGCCCTCGCCGCGCGGCTTATCTTTCTCCACACCTCTGCCGCTTCCCCGGCTTAACCCCCCTGTTTCCGCGCAGGCGTCCCCCGCGCAGCGCCCCTACGTGGCGGTGCTGATAGTGCCCACGGGCGTGGGCGCGGAGATCGGGGGGTTCGCGGGGGACGCGCTGCCGGTGGCACGCGCGTTCAGCAGCGTGGCGGAGTGTCTGATCGCGCACCCCAACGTGCTCAACGGCGCCATGCTCTACTGGCCGCTGCCGCGCGCGCTCTACGTGGAGGGCCACGCGCTGGACCGCTTCGCGCGCGGCGAGTGGGGGCTGCAAGCGGTGCACAGCAACCGCGTGGGGCTGGTGTTCGACCAGGCCATCGAAGAGGACCTCCTCCAACGCCACCTGCAGGTTCCTGCTGCCCCGCTCCCCCTTGTCCCGCTCCCCCTTGCCTCGCTCCCCCTTGACCCGCTCCCCCTTGCCCCGCTCCGCCTTGCCCCGGTTCCGCCCTGCCTGCTTGTGCCCTCACCACCTTGCTCCACATGCTCCCCATCCTACTTGCCCCCGGCCCCACCTGCGCCCTGCCCCACGTCTCCTTCGCCCCTGCAGGTGGCAGACGCAGCGAGAGCGACGCTGGGAATTGACATAGTGGGGTACACCGTCACCGACCGCCCCCTCAAGGTCGCCTGCGCCCACCTGCTCCTGCCTGCTCCTGCCTGCTCCTGCCTGCTCCTGCCTGCTCCTGCCTGCTCCTGCCTGCTCCTTCCCACACCCGTCACACGCTCTCACACTTCCTGCCTTTCTCACGGCATATGTGTGTCTGCGTGCGTCTGACCAAGCCCGTGTGCCCCTGGGCATGTGGGGGTCGGGCACCAGGTGCACAAGTGGGTGGACGGCGCCACAGGTGCGGCCACAGGGCGAATCGAAGAGGCCGACTCGCTGCTGCGCGCCGTGCAGACTCTGCTCGACGCGCCCCTCGCCGCACACCCGCCCTCCCACGCGCACGCTCTCTCGCCCGCAGCAGCATCCACTGGCGGGGCGCATGGGGTGGACGCGGTGGGAGTGGTGGCACGGTTCCCTGACGATGCGGAGGAGGCGCTGCAGCAGTACCGCGAGGGGAGCGGCGTGGACGTGCTGGCGGGCGTGGAGGCCGTCATCTCCCACCTCATCGTCCACCGCTTCCAACTCCCTGCCGCCCACGCTCCCGCCCTCGCCCCCCTCCCGCTCCTGCCCTCCATCGCCCCGCGCTCCGCCGCTGAAGAGGTGAGCGCTCACCCATGCTGCTCGCTGCCGACTGCAAGTCACTTTCTTGCGGCCCCAGCTGATGCTGCCTCGTCCTACCCTCCCCCCACACACGTGCGCCCCTCAGATCGGGCACACGTTCCTGCCCTGTGTGCTGGCTGGCCTCTCACGCGCGCCCCGCCTCGTCTCCCGCCACGCCCCTCCCACCACCGCAGCCGAGCGCACAGGGGCAGGCGGAGGGCAGGAGGGGCAGGAGGGGGCGGCGATTGCGAGTACCATCCCCACCATCATTGGGGGCGCATGGGACTACAGCAGTGATGCTGGCAGCAGCAGTTGCACGAGCACAAGCATGAGTAGCATGGGGGGAGGTGGCGGGGTGGTGTGGGCGGAGGACGTGGACTGTGTGGTGCTGCCCGTCAATGCCTTCGGGGGCCCTGCCGCCCACGCCCTCGCACACCGACCAGGTGGCCCGGTCAGTGCTGGACGCTGCCATGCTGTGCTGGACGCTGCCATGCTGTGCTGGACGCTGCCATGCTGTGGTGCACGCTGCCATGCTGTGCTGCTGTAACTGCTCTGGGCTCATGGGCTCACAGCAACATGCTTCACTGCACACACTTGCTCTGCTGCATGTAGCTGAATGCTCATCATTGCACCTGCATTCCCTGCGCCGCTTTCTGCCCTCCCTGCACGTGCCTGTGGGCGTCCCGTGGTGCATGGCAGCCGCTGTTCATAGCGGTGGAGGAGAACACCACCGTCATGGACGACCCGCCCTCCAAGTTTGGCATCCCTGCTGTGAGTCGCAACGTTCCATGGCCTTCCATGCTCAAGCTTCGCTGCATGTGGGCATTAGGGCACAGCAGCAATCCTCACTCCTCTGTTGATTTCCATCGTACCTGCTTCCTCACCTTAGTCTCTCTCTCTCTCTCTCTCTCTCTCTCTCTCTCTCTCTCTCTCTCTCTCTCTCTCTCTCTCTCTCTCTCTCTCTCTCTCTCTCTCTCTCTCTCTCTCTCTCTCTCTCTCTCTCTCTGCTCTTGCTCTTGCTTCCCGGGGTGTGCGTGCTACTCTCCCCCTGGGGCCATGTGCATGGCAGGTGGTGGTGGGCAACTACTGGGAGGCGCAGGGGGTGATGGCGGCACACAAGGCAGGAGTGAGCCCGTGGTCGCTGCGCCGCCATGCCATCTCCCACATCCCACGCGTTCACCCCGCCCGCTCTTGATGCCTGCCACAGCCTTCGCACCCACCAGTGTGCCTGATTGCCCCTACATTGCATTGTTGATTTGTTCGCGGATGGGAGATTGCAGGTTACACTTCGGTACCAGCACCAACCAACATCCTGTTCAGGCCCCAAATGTCAAGGGTATTTTACCCTTTTTAGCCTGATGGTAGGCCACTTTTTGGCAGTTACCCTTTTGAAATCAGGGTATGGAACTTTTTACCCTAGTGAAATCAGGATACTATAAAAAGTACTCTACGTTTTTTAGTTACACTGACTGTATCAGGGTAGGGGCTCAACTACCCTTTTACCGAAACTCTGTTTTACCGAGGATTCCGCCAGTACGCGCCAAGACAAAATGCACCACGGTCCCACTGGACCATTTGTTCGATACACCACAACGTAGAAGCAGTGCGGATGCACGCGCACACCTACGGTTGGTCCGTTGAGCAACATCAAAGCCAACGCGCCCGGTTTTCGTGCGCTCCCGAAGCACCGCTCACTGCCAACGTTGCCAAATTGCGCGGCAGGTGGGTTACGTGCTGTCGTTTGCACCACCTGGCAGTCATTGTGGTCTTGCAGCCTCTGCCATGCAGTTTCCACGGTGCGCGGGAACCGTGCTGCCTGAGGCCCCTTGGGCTTTGTGATTTCCAAGGGGTCTCTCAGACTCTCGCCATTCTCTCACTTGTCTCTCGTTTGTTGTTCCGAATGCCTGCCTCACAGCCAGATCCGCCTGGTAGCACCAGGAACGGTCTCTCCGTTCTCGGTGTGTTGCCTCGGCTGAGAGAGAACTATAGCGCGGCTTCAGCAAGCAGAACCTGATCAAGACGTGGGACCGCGGCAGCCTCGGCGACACAAGCCTTGAGCACCTGATGCGGTGCTCCCTCCCGCAGTACGGCATAGACTGGTACGAGGTGGTCACCGTATTCCGCGGTGAGAAGCTCAGGCAATCCACCAAGGACTTCTCCGGCATGAAGGCCAGCACTGCACAACTTGCAGACGAAGCAATTGCTAGTGCAGCAGACGTTGAGTAGTGGCTTTAGGATGGTTTATTTAACGGGATAGTAAAGTTTGTGTGCATAAAACTTTAGTGAGTAGTAACTGCTGGTGTAGTAAATATTTGTGTGAAGGAAACGGTGTATGGGATATATTACCCCGCTGACATCAGTGTACCAGAATGTTTAGGCTGCTACAATCAGTGTACGAGAAAAATTACCCTACCAGTCAGGGTACGGGTGTCAGAATACTAGCGTGAGAATGGTGCATTGAATGAAACAGTTGGGTACAAGTAGCTAACCCTAGTTGGGGTTGTACCCCATACTGGCTACCCCACTACAGCCTACCAACATATAACAGTTTAACACACCCCCATAGGCAAAGTGGGGGAGAACAAAGGGTCACAAGACCAGTTCACATGCAGTGCTAGATATAGTACAAGACAAGCAACACAGTGATCAAAACCTAGCAAGCAAGCAAAAAGATATATATAAAGTACAGTACAAAGAAAGTCAAGCAGTAAGCAAATGAGGGAATGTGGACACAAGGCCTAAAGAAGTACAGTGCCGCTGATGATCACTAGGCGGGAGCGCCTTGGTGAAGATATCAGCAGTGTTGGCCTTCGAGTCCACGTACACAAGCCGAAGCTGACCTCGCTGCTGCAGCTCTCGAGCAAGAAAGTAGCGAAGAGCAATGTGCTTCGTCCTGTGCTCCAGTCTGTGCTCCTGACACAAGGCAAGGGCCGCCTTGTTGTCGCCGTACAGAACTGGAGGAGAACTAGGCCGCTCTCCCAAGTCAGTCAGCAGGTAGGTGAGCCAGCGTAACTCCTGTGCAGCCATGGCCGTGGCGTAGATCTCAGCCTCACAACTAGAGCTGAGAACAGAAGAAGAGCGGGTGGACCGCCACGAGACAGAACCAGAGCCAAGGCTGAAGGTGTAACCCTGCGACGACCGCTGCGTAGCCAAGTCGTCCACCCAAGAAGCGTCCGAGTGACCAGTGAGAACAACTCTGTCGCGTCCTCCAAGCACCAGCCCCATGCCTGATGTACTGCACAAGTAACGCAGCACCCTCTTAGCAGCCTCCCAGTGCTCTCGCCTGTGTCTCCCAGGCGCAACGTAACGAGCAAGGATGCTAAGAGGGTACGCGAGGTCAGGTCGCGTGCAAGTCATCAGGTACATGAGGCAGCCTACAAGCTCTGGGTACGGGCCACTCGGCTCTACGGACTCGTCCGAAGGTGGAGCTGAGAGCGAGTGGCTGGTAGCCAGAGGTGTGGCCTGTGGTGAGGAGAACTGGAAGCCGAAGCGCTGAAGGACCTGCTGCACCATGTGTGACTGAGTCAGGGTAATGGTGCGGCGTGCTCTGTCCCGGGTGATCTGTAAGCCAAGGTAGCTACGCAGCTCACCCAGGTCAGTGCAGGTGTGTCTCTTCTGCAGCTCCGACTTCACACGAGCGAGTGCCTCAGTGTCAGCAGTAGCAAAGACCAAGTCGTCGACGTACACGAGAATGTAGAACGGCGGTAGCGACGTGTCTGTGCGCAGAAACAGCGACGGGTCAGCAGTAGACGGCGCGAACCCAAGGGCCGCAAGTGTAGTCCTCAGTGTGTCGTGCCACTCACGTGGCGCCTGGCGGAGACCGTAGACTGGCCGGCGGAGGCTCCACTGGGTACCAGGAGGAAACGACCCAGTAAAGCCAGGTGGGCGGCGCAGCCAGATCTCCTCGTGCAGGCTGCCCTGCAGGAAAGCTGTGCTGAAGTCAAGAGAGTGAAGCTCGTAGTCACGCTGAGCAGCAACGTGCAGCAGAACCCGAAGAGTGGTCATCTTCGGGGTGGGGGAGAAGGTCTGGAAGAAGTCAACCCCCTGGCGCTGACTGAAGCCTCTAGCAACGTAACGAGCCTTGAAGACAGGCGGAGAACCCGGCGGCCGCTTCACCCTGAAAATCCGCATGCCATCGACGATGTTCGCCCCAGGAGGGGGAACCTCGTCGACGTAGGTGCCTGTGGACTTCCAGGATGCCATCTCTGCGTCCATGGCTGTCTGCCACTGAGAGGAGTAGGGACCCGAGATCGCCTCTGCGTAAGAGCGCGGAGTGGGGATGTCTAGTGCATCCGGGTCTCCCTCAGGGGCAAGCAACCAGGCCACGAGATGAGGTACAGCAGCCGCAAGAGAGTCAAAGTCCTCCTGCCTGTCCTCAAGGACGTCCGTGCCAAGAGCACACTCACCCCCGACGGACGGAGGACAGACAGACTCAGACTCAGCAACAAGACTGGCGGCGTAGTCTAGGCGACATGCAGCAGCAAAGTCGACAAGCTCAGCGACCAGGGCAGACGCAGCAGAAGACTCAAACGACGGGTCAGTGACAACAGTGGCGAGAAGACGCGTAACAGTAGGGTGGGCAGCACGAACACTGTCAGACTCAGGGTCGGGAACGTCAGGAAGAGAAGACGCAGGAGGAGACGGTAGGGGGACACGCTGTGGACCAGTGGAAGGACGAAGGGCCATAATATGCGTGCCAGGAACAGGAGGAGGACGCGGACGCGCGACACGACGACCAGTGGGACCAGTGCGCGCAGTGCGAGCAGTGCGAAGAGCACGAACAGGCGAGGCAGGACGAGACACAGGCTCACGACGCTCCGTAAGCGAGTCCGGCAGTGCAGTGTAAGGTACAGGAGCAGGGAGGGGGGAGCCAGGCTGGAGGGGAAGGCCAGTGGAAGACGGGAGGGAAAGAACCTGGCGAAGCACCGTGTCAGGCGGTGGCAAAGCCGACGGTGACGGAGGAGCGAAGAACAGGCGCGACGGCGGAGCTCCGCCAGCACCTCCAGCACCCGCAGCACCAGAAGCACCAGGACCAGCACCCTCCGCCGCAGCACCCCCAGAGTCGGCGACGTCAGCACCAGAGGCCCCAGCAGCGTCAGACCTCCCCTCGCCAGCACCTCCAGAACCAGCAGGACCACCGTGTCCAGAACCGTCAGCTCCAGTGTCGTCAGCTCCAGCAGCTCCAGTACCGCCAGGAAGAGCACCCCCAGAGCCGGTAGCTCCAACTCCGCTGGCACCGCCAGCTCCAGAGTCCCCAGCTCCAGCAGCTCCAGCCTCAGTGCTCCCAGAACAGCCAGTCCCGGCAGCTCCAGTACCTCCAGTACGAGCACCTCCAGGACGAGCAGCTCCAGAACCTCCAACTCCAGCAGGGCCACGAGGACGGCGAAAGCGCCGGACGTACCAGTCACGAAGCTGCTGCGGTGTGAGAGACTGCTCAGCACCCCGAACCGGAGCACCCCCAGACGCAGCAACCCCAGGCTCCGTAGGCTCAGTCGCAGCACCCCCAGGCTCAGTGTCCCCAGGCGCAGCACCCCCAGGCTCAGCACCCCCAGACTCCGTACACGCAGGCTCAGCACCCCCAGTCGCAGCACCCCCAGTCGCAGCACCCCCAGGCTCAGCACCCCCAGGCTCCGAACTCTCAGGCACAGTACCCTCAGCTCCAGCACCCTCAGTCCCAGCACCCGCAGCCGCAGCACCCCCAGGCCCAGCACCCGCAGGCTCAGCACCCCCAGGCTCAGCACTCCCAGCAGCACCACCTGCAGCAGCACCTGAGTCACCTGTGACCTCGACAGGCTCAGCGACGGGAGGAGGGTCTACCTGAGAGACACCTGAAGGAGCAGGACCCTGAGGGGGGAGGGGGTCTACCGGAGGGGGACCAGGAGCGAGGAAAAGCGGCGGGGGAGGGAGGGGGGCAGTGCGGTAGGGGAAGAGACGGTAAAAAGGGACCGACTCGTCAAAGGTGACGTCCTGAGAGGCGAAGACCCGGCGCGAGGTGGGGTGGTAAAACTGCCAGCCAGGCGCGTCAGGGACAAAGCCAAGGAAGACACAGGGAAGCGTGCGGGAGGAGAGCTTGTCCGCGGACGTATCGCGGACAAGGGCACGAGCACCCCACACCCGGAAGCGCGACGCATCGCCAACCTCCCCCGTCCAACGCAGTGTGGGCGAGGTCTCCGGCAAGGAGACACGGGGCCAGAGGTTGAGCTGATGCGCGGCGTACCGGACAGCAAACGGCCACAGAAAATGGGGAGCCGCCGCATGGACCAAGGAGGTACGAGCGACCTCCATGACCAGGCCAATGCGGCGCTCAGCAACCCCATTCTGCTGTGGGGAGTCCGGAAGCGTGAAGGTCTGCTCGATGCCCTCCGCCTGACAGAAGGTCCTCAAGAGGTCGGAGGAGAACTCACCACCTCTGTCAGAGTGCAGACGCAGGACAGGAAGATCTGTCCGGAAACGGCGGCGGAGCTGGAGACGAACTGTGCGGATCCAAGGGATCAGAACAGCAGGGACCTCACCCTTGGTGCGCAAGGGGAAGACCGTGGTGTAACGCGAGTAGTCGTCGACAACCAGCAAAAAGTACCGCTCACCGCCCTGGCCACGAACGCGGGCTGGGCCCCACACGTCCAGGTGGAGGGTCTGCAGAGGAGCCTCTGTCGGGGGGAACGAGGAGGAGTGAGGAGCGGCGCGCTGCCGCCCCTCGACGCAAGGAAGGCAAGGCGGCGCAGGCGAGGCAGGGAGGGGAGGGAGGGAACCGGGAAGACCAGACACAAGGTGGCGACGGTGCATGCCACGGAGGCGTGGCAAGGAGGGGTGGCCCAGGCGGTGGTGCCAGAGAAGAGTCTGGTGCGACAGGGAACGACACTCACAGGCGTGGGCTACCAGACCTGACGCGGACACCTGACCGACAGCAGCGACCTGAGGAGACGCAGTGGACAGTGTGTAGAGACTCGACCCCGGCTGACGGGTAAACGTAGCCAGGTGACGGCCAGTCCTGGAGCACGTGAGGATCGCCACACGCTGTCCTCCAGGAGTAAAGGTGTCAACCCACTGATCCTGGATGACAGCGTTGCTCACCAGGTTCGTCGAGAACGAGGGGAGGTGGAAACCCGACAACGAGCCAGACGGAACCGCCGGACACGGGAGCACAGTGGTGGACTGTGCAAGGACTGGGCCCCCCGAGGGGTCAGCCAAGGAGACTGGGACCGGTGCAGGAAGTGGAGTGAGCTCAGTACTGTCACGAAAGAAACAGCGGGAAGCACCTGAGTCAAGGGTGAAGGTGTGCAAGGCCTCAGCCGGTGCAGTACCTGAGAGAGCAGTCTCTGTGGGTGCTGTACCTGAGAGAGCAGACTCACAAGCAGTAGGGACAGTACTGGAGGGAGCAGCCACAGAGGGCACCAGACCAGAGAGAGCAGACTCACTAGTACCCAGGGCAGCGGGCTCTATACCTGGGTCAGGCGGCACACACAAGTAACAGTCTCCCTCGGCACTAACAGTCAATGCATACATGGCAGCAATAATAGCATCATAGTCAAGAGCAAAGATATCAACACCAGCCCTCATGAGCTCAGCCCAGCGGGGGCGCTCAACATCCTCGCCCATCTCCTCACGCCAAGCGTCGTCAAGGCGGGAGAAGCAGCGGTACGGGGTGTGGAACCTCCCACACGTCTGTCCCTTGCGGTCACCTGTGCGAATGACATAGGAACAGCGGCCACTGCCCCCCGACGTCCCACGCTGAGCAAGCCACTCACGAAGCTGCTGGGTCGTCTGGGGACGCTGCTGCTGGTGGGAGCTCTGGCCCGAGCCAGTGCCTCCACTCCGACCTCCGCCGCCACCACTACCTCCGCTCCGACCGCCACCGCCGCCACCGCCGCCACCGCCGCCGCCGCCGCCACCGCCGCCGCCGCCACCACCGCCACCGCTCCCTCCGCCGCCCCCGCCTCCGCTGCCGACCCCACTCCCACCAGCACTCCCGCCACCGCTCCCTCCAGCACCGCCTCCCCCCCCACCTCCCCCACCTCCTCCCCCCCCAGCGCCACCCCCGCCACCCTTGCCCCCCTTGCCCTTGCCGGTGCGGCGCCTCCCACCAGGAGCAGAAGCAGCGCCAGCAGACTCAGCACCAAGGAAGTCAACAGCAGCAGCAGTAGCGTAGGAGGGAGCGAGGGGAGAGGGAGAACACCCCTCAAAGATGGGGGTGCGAGGAGCGCCACGAGCAGCACCTACAGCTACAATGCTCTTCTCGGCTGCTAGCAGTTTCTCCTCTAGGAGGGCGACAGTGAGCTCAGTGGGACAGCGAGCAAGGAAATAGTCGCGCACTGAGCTAAGGGTGTCAGGGAGACGGGTGACTAGAAAGTGGAGTGTCCAGTACAGTGGAGGGGGGTTCTTAGCGCAGAACTCGGTGGGAAGGGCGGCACGCAGGCGAGCGTCACTAGTGCGAAGGTGGGTGATAAGATCGGCGACTGTAGCAAAGGTGGACAGCTCAGGGAACAGGTAAGGCAGCATACGGCGGCTAAGCTCGGCTGTGGCAGGTGAGGAATAGCGGGCAACGACAGCGTCGTACAGGGCCTTAGCGGTTTTGCAGTCGCCAAAATGCTCGAGCTCAGCTAACGGCAGGTGACTGCGAATGGCTAGGCGAGCAGCTGCGTCACGAGTCTGCCAGTGGGAACGAACACTAAGCTCTGCTGTGGCAGGAGGGGCAGGTGCAGCACCAGACGCGTAATCATAGAGCGACACATGCTCCTTGCTATCGCTCAGGAGGAACAGCTGCAGGTCATCTAGCCAAGTGGTGAACTGCACAGGGCGGCCCTCAGCATCGAACGAAAGCACGCGGATGGAAGCCATAACGACAGTACGGCAGAGCAACGCAAGCTACCACAGCAGGGGCGGGCAATTGCGCACGGGCAGGGAGCAGCAGGCGGCGCTGCAAGCGGGCAGCGCGGCGGACGGGCGGCTCTGCAAGTGGGCAGCGCGGCAGGCAGGCGGCGCTGCAGGCGGGCAGCGCGGCGGGCGGGCGGGCAGCGCGACGGACGGCGTGGGGCAAAGCGGGCGGCGCGCGGGGCTGCAAGGCAGCTCGACGGGCTGCGCGGGGCAGAGCGGGCGGCGCGCGGGGCTGCAGAGCCGAGCGACGAGCAGCGCGGGGCAGGGCGGGCGGGTCGCGGGGCTGCGCAGCAGATCGACGGGCGGCTCGGGGCACAGCGGGCGGTGCGCGGGGCTGCGAGGCAGCGCGACGGGCAGCGCGGGGCAGAGCGGGCGGCGCGACGGGCAAAGCAGGGGAGGCGCGCGGGGCTCTGGGCTGGCAGGACGCCGGTCGGCAGGGCGCACGAGGGCGCTACAAAGGGCGCTACGAGGGCGCTAGAGCGCAACGAGGGCGCTACGAGGGTAGGGCGCGGGGGTAACGCGGTAACCGCAGCGTGCGGTGGTGGGCCCTAAAAAAAACGATCGGATGGTCCTAGGGACCACCTGCTCTGAATACCATGTCAGAATACTAGCGTGAGAATGGTGCATTGAATGAAACAGTTGGGTACAAGTAGCTAACCCTAGTTGGGGTTGTACCCCATACTGGCTACCCCACTACAGCCTACCAACATATAACAGTTTAACAACGGGGGGCCTGCCACCCTGATTTGAAAGAGTGAGAGCGTGTTCCTATCAGGCAACCTCATATCAATTTCGCGTCAAACCGCACCGAAACGCATCCAACCGCAGTCGAACACACTGAAACGCATTTTCACCATGTGGATCTGATACGAGGTATTTCTGATACGAGGTGTAGGGACACGCTCTGAGCTAAAACCTATTTTGGGCCCTGATCCTGTTGTGCGCCAAAACGAGGATGTCACAAAATACAGTATGTCGCATCCTACGTTGATGGCAGATCCTTTGTTCCAGGGCGTGTTCCTAGGGCCCCTTATCAGGCCAACCTCATATCACACTTTCAGAACTCAGTAGATCTCGGTTTATGCTAATGTTTAATTTCCTTTATTTGTTGGCTTGTGAGGTACATGAAAAAACTATTGGGTGATGTGGCACGTGGCAAAGGCAAGCACATTGCGATTTGCTGACCCATTTTAGGTGTGTGTGTGTGTGTGTGTGTGAGAGAGAGAGAGAGAGAGAGAGAGAGAGAGAGAGAGAGAGAGAGGGAGAGAGTGTGTGAGAGTGTGTGTATGTGTGTGTATGTGTGAGAGAGAGAGGGAGTGTGTGTGTGTATGTGAGAGAGAGAGAGAGAGAGAGAGAGAGAGAGAGAGAGAGAGAGCGTGTGTGTGTGAGTGCGTGTGTGAGTGTGTGTGTGCATGTTCGTGTGTGTGTGTACGTGCATGCGTGTGTGTGTGAGTGTGAGTGAGTGTGTGCGTATGTGTGTATGTGTGTGTGTGTATGCATGTTCGTGTGTGTGTTTGCGCGCATGTGTGCGTGCATGCGTGCGTGCGTGCGTGTGTGCATGTTCGTGTGTCTGTGTGCGTGCATGTATGCGTGCGTGTGTGTATATGTGTGTGTGCGTGTGTGCATGTGTGTGTGTGATGTGTATGTTTCATTTTTTTTCTGTTGATTTTCTATATTCAACAGAAAGTGTTTACTAGACGTGGCGACATTTATACGTTTGTACAATTGATGCATTTACAGATAAATAGTAGTGTGGGAACACATCACCATTGCCCATTATGTTAATTCTAAAAGGAATTAATATGGCGGAGGTTCGGTGTACTTCGTGTGCGCGCCTTGATTACTGTTCAAGCTCTTGAAGTGTGGGCTTTGGCAGCATACGCCCTTGAACGGAAAATATCATCGAGCGTGGTTGGACGCTGGGGCTGACCTCAGCAGCATTCTGGGTCCAGGCGGAGGAACACTTTCGGCCAGGGGCATGCATTTGTTACCTGTTATAATTTCCTTCATCAATAGTTGTCGTTGTCCCAACTTCTGGACACAAGCGTGAATCTCAAACCGCGCATCGCAATTTCCAAAGCTGACGTGTACAGCATCAGCTTAAATTCCAGCCAACCAGCACGAAGATTGAGTCCTTGCTCGGCGCCCATAAGCTGTACAGCGCACACTGTCCATTTGAAGTCCAACTTCACTGTGGGGGTTGAGCCAAAGACATGGGATGGAGCCATTTTCAACGACATTCAACTTATGCCAGTGCGTTTACGCAGATGCATACAATAGACGGCCGTAGGGGAAAGAAGCTGACAGACTGGTATCTGCCCGCGGTCAGAAAAAACTAAACCCCGTCTGGATGGCATGCGACTGGGGGAGCCTCAACCCTAAACACGGGTACCGCGTAATTTTGCCTACAGGCCGACATTTTTCCCTGAACCGTCTATTGCATGCATTCGCAAACTTGCACTAGCGAGATCTGCATGCATTAGGTAAAAGCCGAAAGACATGCTTGACAAGCCAGCTGGCAGCTGCACTGTTGGCCGGCTGCGGGACGGGGGGCTGGCTTGTGCAAGGAACTCGTATGGTCTTGTTCCTTCATTGACTGTACAACGGACAAGTCACTCCCCCCAAAAGCAGCGATGACATCGAAATACTCTTGGCGGGTCAGGGGCAGGTCAACCAAATAATGGAAACACAAACATAAAATGCTTCTCCAAACCAGTTTCAATCATCCGAACCTAATTCGGGCAGGGCTCAAGCACAACAAGCAATTGCTCAAGTGACAGCCTGACAGGGCAGTTTTTTCGTCCTGACGGTCAAGGCTGTTTCGTGATGCGGTCTATCGGATCGGGGCAACTTGAAGTGAGCTTTCTGCGTCAGTCTGGGAACACCTGCAGTGCTTTCGGTGCTGGTGTGCTCTGCCTGTGACTGCCAACCAAAGGTTCGCGCGCGCAAGTTCTCTCTGAATCTGTTTGAGCAGGCAAAGTTCAATTGCGCACATGCCACGTGGGAACGAACACATCTGGTAAAGTGCTGTCTGTAGTGAGTGCTCAAACGTTTAGTTTTCCGCTAAAGAATTCGGGGCGGGGCGGGCGCAGTACACGAAAGATCATCCACATAGCCTCCATTTGACCACTTGCTCTTTCATTTACCCTGCGAGTTGGAGTGACAGTTCACGGGCAGCCAGCACTGTAAGATTTCTGGGGCAGCCGTACGAGGAGCAGCTGGTTCCACGACCACGGGCGAACGGCACACACGACAGCTGTTCAGCTCACAGCCGGGCAGAGCAAACCACTTGTGGGTGGGTCTCCTCGCACGAAAGTGTGGTGGAGGCAGTCAGCAAAGCTGTTCCCTGTCTGTTCACTGCGCTCCACTCCGCTCCACACACTTGCCATCTTGCATAACCATTCCTGTGCACTGCCAGCACCAAACAGAGTGACCAAAATCCAACTTCGCTCAGTTTGCAATGGCAGGAGGGGAGGACAATCTTTCCAGTCTCTGGTCTCGCGTCCTTGCTTCCAGTGGCACTGAGATGCACAAAGGTCAACCTTACAGCCTACGCACCACTCCCACGACCCCTACAGCGCACATAGAGTCCGCTCTCGCTCAGCTACAGTCACAGCTGCATCAATCGTCTCCCCAGTGAGCCTCGCGCCGCTCCCGCCGTTTTATAGAATTGCTAAACGAAAAATTCTGAAAGTTTCCTCTGTTATGGTTCACACCCTGCGCACGTCCCCCGTCAAGTGCATGTTGATTAGTATTTCCCTTACTTCGTCTCTGTGTTCCGATCTCACTCCCCCTCCAGCGCACTCGAGCCGCGTCAACACACGCCAGCAACAGCGGCGGTGGGCGGAGAGGCGTTCAACATCGAGTCGGCGTCGGCGGGCCCGTGGGCGTCGTCTCGTGCGCCTGCGTCGGGCGGCACGGCGGCAGGGATGAGTGCGGCGCTGGGGGCGAGCGCGATGGACTCGCAGCTGAACCACATGGGCATGGGCACGGGCATGGGCATGGGCATGGGCATGGCCTATCCATACCTCCTCTACTCGCGCGGCCTCGCTGCCTCCACCGCAGCGGCGGGCGGCAGCGCGGCGGGCGCATTGCCGTTCGGATTGCTGGGAGAGTCGTCCGCCACGGCGGCTGGCCTTCCCTCCTCCATTCCCTCCATCGACGCCCTTCTCGCCGGAAACCACGCAGCCGCCGCGGCGGCGGCAGCAGCGCGTGTGTCAGCGTCCTCCGACGTGTCGGCGTCTCGCGATCTGTCAGCATCCGCGCATCCCGCGGCTGATCTCTCCACCGCCGCCGGGTCCCGCTTCAACTTCGCCGCATTTCCTACCGCCGCCAGCGCAGACGCCACACCGCAGGCGGCGTCGGCGGCGATGCTCAACTTCTCCGGCCTCTTCGATCAGTCCGCGCCCGCTGCTCGGGGCGCACCCAGCGGCAGCACTGCGCCGAGCGACGCGCGGCACGGGCAGGGGCACCTGGCGGTGCTGCCGTTGGCTGGCTGCGAGGGCTCGGCGCGCAGCATAGGCAGTGGCAGTGGCGCCATGGGCGCGAACGATGCGGCGTCCGGGATGCTGTCGTCGTGGCTGCAGCAGCACTCAGGTATGGGTGAAATCGATTCCCACTTCTACGCAACATGAATGATCGCTCCCGCGAGAAGCATAGTGCGTGATGCCCACTTCAGATTTTGTGTACCCGCGCTTCTCTCCCGCCCGTCCCTTGCGCCCGTCCCTTGCGCCCGTCCCTTGCGCCCGTCTCTTGCGCCCGTCCCTTGCGTTGCGCCCGTCCCGTTGCCAGGCCTGGCGGCGTTGGAGCTCGCGCCAGCCAGCACCTTGGAGCAGTCCGCCGCACCACGCTCCTCACAACAGCCCGACCAGCACCTGCCGCCGTCCCACTCCGCCTTACCGTTCACCCGCACCGCCTCCGCGCCCTCCCCCTCACATGCGCTTCTCCCCGCGTCTCTCCCCCCAAGCGCGTCGGTCCCAGGCGGCATCGACTTCAGCAGCCAGCTGGGCGCCATCATGCGCGCCGGCCTCGCCCCCTCCCATGCGCCCCCGCTTGCCGCCTCCGCGCCCCTCTCCTCCCCGTCGCGTGGCGCCTCCAAGCCCCCCGGCGGGGAGTCAGCGGCGACGGAGCAGCAGAAGCGGGCGGCGGAGGAGCGGGAGATGCAGCTGCTGCCGCGCTCCAAGCGCATGGCGCCGCCGGGCGGGACAGGCGGACCGTTCCGCGACAGCGAGGGCGGGGGAAAGGCGCACAGAGCGGGCTTGGGGGGGATTTCTGCTGTGGCGGGGCCGGGGGGGCTGAATCTTGGGCGCATGGCGGCGGGGCTGGGGGAGGACGTGGCGCGGGCAGCGGCGAACGGACGGCTGTTGGCGTCGGAGGATGGCGTGCTGTGTAAGATCCGCGCTAAGAGAGGCTGCGCTACGCACCCTCGCAGCATCGCCGAACGGGTACGACGCCCTCTCTACACTCCATTGCCTGTCCTTCCACCGCCCTCCACTGCTGAGCACCGCTTTGCACAGCACTATCCACACTGAAGTTGCTGCTGCCTAGCGTTGACTTCAACCCCCACACCCCATGCGCACGGCGGTGTGGTGCAGGTGCGGCGGTCGCGCATAGCGGAGAACATGAAGCGGCTGGCGGAGCTGGTGCCCAACACGGACAAGCAGGCCAACACGGCCGACATGCTGGACGATGCCATCGACTACATGCGCCACCTGCAGGCCCAGCTGCAGGTCAGTGCGC
Organism: Closterium sp. Yama58-4; assembly: GCA_947470075.1. Lineage (NCBI taxonomy): Eukaryota > Viridiplantae > Streptophyta > Zygnematophyceae > Desmidiales > Closteriaceae > Closterium > Closterium sp. Yama58-4. The sequence goes on from CANIUD010000154.1 coordinate 1,055,136, forward strand.
CTCCCCACCTGCAGATCACAACAGGTGTACCGTATGTCAGTCAGTCACCCCACCTGCTGCCGCAGCTGCAGGTCAGCCCGGGCGCAGCAGCATGCCACCCCCTCATGCTCCATCACCCCCCTCTCCTCTCCCCTCCCTGGCGTCCCCCGTGTACCCCCCAGGCGGTGGCAGTGCAGCACCCCCACGTGGTGATCGAGCGCTTTGTGAGCCGCTTTGAGCGCCAGCGCGGCGGCGAGGACGGCGAGCAGCGCGACGAGCGCAGCGACGGGGGGGAGGAGGGCGGCAGCCGGCGGGACGACGGTGGGGGGGAGATGGAGAGGGGCGAGTCGGAGGGGAGCAGGGGCAGTGGCAGGGAGGGCGGGTATGGCGAGGGGGAGAGGGGGGATGTGATGGGGGAGATGGATCAGCTGGCGTTCACTCTGCAAGCAGACAAGGCGTTGGTGGGCGGTGCAGGCAGCAGTGGTGGCGGCAGCAGGCAGGAGGAGCACTCTGGTCTGCAGCAGCAGCAACAGCAGCAGCAGCAACAGCAGCAGCAGCAACAGCAGCAGGCCTGGCGTGGCTTTCACCTGTGACAGCGCATGAACACACACCACCTGCATCCCTTGACCTCTGCCCCCTCTGCCCTGCGTGGATGGAGGGGCACTCACTGCCTTGGCACCGCCCCAGGCCATCTACCCCTGCATACGCCTACTCGCTGACTTGTACTGCGTATAGTAGCCTACAAGGTCTGTGTAAAGTGGTTCTATATATATGATAACTATTATACGCAAAATCATATAACTACGCTCTAAAGTGGGGAAGGAACAGCAGCACGAGAGCACACGCCTCATGTGGCCGGGCATAGGTACCCCAAATGGGATCCTAAATCCATGCCATAACCCAGAATGTGGTAGAGGGCGTGTTGAGAGCACTGTGTGTTACAGCTACCATGACGATGGTTCATACCACGCCGTGCACACATGCACCCCCAGGCGCCCAACCTGCAGCTGACCTTACTCTGTAAAGGGCTGAGGTCGGGCGGCATGAGGCGGGGCAGGGCAGCATAACTGGGGCCGCAAGATGTGGGGGACAAGTGGTGCAGTGTGGTGCGGGGCGGCATCAGGAGGTGATGTGTTCGAGGAGAGCGAGAGCACTGTCCAGCGCGTCGGGGGAGGCGAAGTCCTGCAGCAGTAGCTGCGGTGGGGGCGCAGGGGCGAGGGGAGGACGGGGGAGAGGTGGTGACGGGGGAGAGGTGGTGACGGGGGAGAGGTGGTGACGGGGGAGAGGTGGTGACGGGGGAGAGGTGGTGACGGGGGAGAGGTGGTGACGGGGGAGAGGTGGTGACGGGGGAGAGGTGGTGACGGGGGAGAGGTGGTGACGGGGGAGAGGTGGTGACGGGGGAGAGGTGGTGACGGGGGAGAGGTGGTGACGGGGGAGAGGTGGTGACGGGGGAGAGGTGGTGACGGGGAGACCGAGAGACGAGGGAGAAGAGAGGAGAAGAGGTGGTGAGGCGTGAGGGGGAGAGGTGGTGAGGCGTGAGGGGGAGAGATGGTGAAGGGGAGAGGTGGTGAAGGGGAGAGGTGGTGAAGGGGAGACGTGGTGAAGGGAAGAGGGGGAGAGAGGAGAGCACCCACGGAGTTGTGCACCCCGTGCAGGTCGATCTTGAGTTGGTCGCTGGTATCTCCCCGCCTGGCCACCTGCTTCCCCACTCCCGCCACCTCCCCCGCCTCCAGCTTGATCTGCTCCCCCCCCCCCCCCCCACCCCGCATGGCAGGGCCGCCGCACACAGAGGAGAGACGGATGTGCGGAGGTGAGAGGGCGAGGGGACGGAAGTGAGAGGGGCGAAGGGTGTGGGAGAGAGGAAGAGTGAATCGAATGAAGTAAGGACAGATGGACTCGAAAAGACATGGAATATGGGAGGAGACAAACAGGGACGGGATTGGTGAGCGAAACAGAGGGGCTGAGAGGGGCGGAGTGGGCGTGAGCAGTGCACTCACGGGGATGCGGCGGCCACTGTCGTCGAGGCAGAGGCAGACGTGCTGGTGGGTGATGTAGAGCGTGCCTCTGAAGGCCCTCCGCATGTCCGGCGTGAATGTGTTGTGCACCGGGCGGTAGAGCTGCAGCAGCCGACATGGGAAGGCTGGGCACCAGAGAAAAGAGAGAGTGAGAAGGGGAGTGGGAGTGGGAGGTGGGGGTGAGGACTGGAGTGATGCGCAGAGCGGCGAGAAGGGAGAGGTAAGAGGAGGGCGTATGGTGGTGAGGGCGAGAAGGGGAAAGAAGGCGATGGATGGCAGAGTGGAGTGTGAGGAAGTCACGAGATGACGGCTGTGAAAGGAATGCGGCAGGAAGGATGAAGGAGGGGGGAGGAGGGGGGGGAGGGGGGGGAGGGGGGAGGATGGGGGAGGAAGGGGGAGGATGGGGGAGGGGGGAGGATGGGGAAGGAAGTGTTGAGGAAAGGGGACAACAGGCACAGCACAGCACCTCAGCATGCACGGCTCGCATGGAACATTCCACGCACCTTCCAGCAGGGTCTCATGGGTGGGCAGCCCAAAGATGGCCTGCAGGTCGATGGCTCGCGACGGGTGCGGCGACCGCACACCGCCTTCCCCCCCTGCCTGCCCCTCCTCCTCCGCGCCCCCCCGCCCCCCTGCCATCACCACCCCCGCTGGCCTTGAGCGGCTCTGCCTGCGCTGCAGTGTTGCCACCCACGGTGGAGGCGGGGGCAGTGGGGTTGTCGGAGGGGTAGGCGATGGCGGAGTCAAACACACTGAACAGTGACACAAAGCCCGTGCTCAACCCCGTCACCTGCTCGCCGCGCTCCCATGCACCACACACATGCACACACAGGCACACACGTGAACATGCACGCACGCGCATGCACGCCGGGGAGAGGAGAGGAGGGGAGGGGCTGTGAGGGGGTGATGGCGTCGCGTCATGCAGGTGAGGCCGCAGACATGGCTTTCAGGAATGCCATCACTGCCGCACACCACTGCCCCTCACCCGCTCGCCCCTCCGCCGCCCGCCCCTTTGCCGCCCGCCCCTCACCCGCTCGCCACTCACCCGCTCGCCCCTCACCCGCTCGCCCCTTACCCCCCACCCCGCCACTCACCCGCTCGCCCCTCATCCGCTCGCCCCTCACCCGCTCGCCCCTCATCCGCTCGCCCCTCATCCGCTCGCCCCTCATCCGCTCGCCCCTCATCCGCTCGCCCCTTAGCCCCCACCCCGTCGCTCACCCGCTCGCCCAGGCTGCTCACGACGGCGGCTGCCTCAGCGCCCGCGCTGCTCGCGAGCCCCGCCACGCCCGCCGCCACGCCCGCCGCCACCTGCCCCACAGCCGCCGCCACCTCGCCCTGCCCCGACCCGCCCGCCGCGCCGCTCTCTCGCCCCTGCGCCTTCGACGGCGCCATCGGCGCCGCTGCGGATGCCGCCTCTTCCTGCCCTGGGGTCTCTGCGCGTTCCTTGCGCGCATCGCCGGGCGCGCCATCGTTGCATGGTGGTCCCGCGGACGAGTCGTCCGCCATCGTCTCCGCCCCGCCAGCGGCTGCGCCCCCTGCGACCTCCCTGTCTGCCAGTTCGCCTGCCGTAGTCACATCGGACGGACCCGGTCGCTCCACGAGAATTGGAGAATCTGAGCCGTCTGATTGGGAGTCAGCTGCGTCTGGGTGGGTGGACGCCATGATAGCTGTCACGACCGGCGCGCGGACCGTCGCTGCCGCGCCCGTGGGCGGGGATTGGAAGAAGTGAGGAGTTTGGGTCTCTAGGGATCGCCGCGTGCCGTGCCGACTTGAGAGCGCTCGCGTGAAAGAATCGTTGCGGTGATGCAAACGAGGGTGTGGCGCAGGAAAAGCTTGAAAACGGGTGCACGTGGGAGGCATCTTTGAGCGAAAGGCGATTGGTTCGACGGAAGTGGATGGAAGGCAATGGCGAAATAGTTTCGATTCAATGTAGCATTTTTGCAAATATAGTAAAGAAACAATTTAGAATTACTAATTTGGACGGACTGCTCTCTTTTGAGCCAAGTAACTGATGTTCGTTTCTTTTCTAATCCTGGTGAGGACGATCGCCCTGGGGTGGCAGGGCGGCGGGCAGATGGTCAGGCGGCTGGAAGCCAGGCAGCAGCGATGTGAGGAAACCCACCACAAACACCTGCACCTCCTGTAACCACCCCCGCCTCAGCTGCTGCTGCTGCTGCTGCTGCTGCACTCCCTGCTGTGGTGGCTGCTGCTGCAAGGCTTGAGCAGCTGCAGCACACAAGATGAGACGAAGGATGAGACACATAATGAGACACCAAATGGGAATGGGGAGTAGCGGAGCATGAAATGCAAGGCGAGAAGCAGCCAGTGAAGGGAGGGGTCGCAGTCAAGCAACGGCAGGCAAGAAGGTTGGGGTTATGGAAAAAGGGTGGGGTAGGCAAGAGGGGGTGGGCAGGCAAGAGGGGTGGGCAGGCAAGAGGGGTGGGGTAGGCAAGAGGGGTGGGGCTGAGAGCACTTAGCCTCGCACCTGCTTGGCCCTGCTCACCACCAGCCGCCCCGCCGACACCTCCCTCCGCCCCTGGCGCCCCTCCCCCACCCCCTGCAGCAGCAGCCCCAGCCTGGGGTGGCGCTGCAGCGTTGGGGGCAGCAGCGGCGTGGGGGGGTTGCGGCGGCAGGCCCATGGCGGCCTGCGCGCGGTGGGAGAGCCACCGCAGCAGCGGCGCCAACACCCCCGCTTGGTACCTGCTCATGGGAGAGAGGGCACAGAGAAGAGGGCGTGAGGAGGACGGGGAAGAGAGGTGAAGTGCCGACACCGCTGCCACATGCTGGTGTGAGTTAATGAGAAGCTGGGGGCTCACAGGTAGATGAAGAGAGCAGCAGCGATGAGGGCGGTGAAGCGGCGGTAGCCCCCGCCCTGGCCGAAGACATAGACGAGCAGCGTGAGCTTGAGCAGCAGCATGAGGTCGATGCGGATCGCAAACTGAATGCGCCGCACTCTAGGGCCGCCCTCCACCACTGCCGCCCCCCCCACCCCCACATGTGCTGCTGCATCCCCTGCCGCCCTACCCCCCCCCCCTTGCACCCCTGCAAGCCCACCTGCACCCCCCCTCTGTGCAGCAGCGGCAGCAGCAGCAGCAGCGGCCATGGCTGCGTGGTGCTCTGCCATCTGCTGCTGCCGCACTGCCTGCATCACCGCCTGCAGCCGCTGCTGCAGCTGCTGCTGCCACTCCTCCTCCACCCCGCCCACTGCACCCGCCTGCCTCATGTGCTGCTGCACTGCCCCCGCTGCTGCCGCCTCCTCCCCCACCACACCTGCCGCTGCAGCAGGGGCAGCAACAGGGGCGGCGGAATGGGCCTGTGCTGCCCCTGGCTGAGGCAAAGGTGCCGCCGCCGCTGCTGCTGGTGCGAGCGGCGGTGGTGCGAGGCCCACAGCCGGTGGGTGGTGCGGGTGGGTGTGTGCAGGCGCGCCAACACAGGGGGCCGGGCTGGCAGCACAAGGCAGGGCAGGGGCGCATAGGCAGGGGCACATGGTGGGGCGAGGGGGTCAAGTGGTGAAGAACTGGCGATAAGAATGTGGAGGAACAGCTGCAGTGGGCTCAAGGCTAAAAGACAAAAAGTAAATCAGTCGAACTGTAAGCATGAAGAGATAAAAGAGCCCTTCGCACTGCTATGATGCCTCTCGCACTGCTAAGATGCCTCTCGCACTGCTACGATGCCTCTCGCACTCTCAGAACAGCTCACCTGTTGCTGTTGCTGGCGAATGGGTGCGGAGGAGGCATGGCGGGTGGGAAGGCGAAGGGAGGCATGGGAGGCGCGAAGGCCATGGGTGCGAGGGGATCACCCAGCATGGGCAGGGGCGGAGGGGAGGGCCAGGAGAAAGGGAAAGCGAAGGGGAAAGGCATGGGAGGCATGGAGAGGGGCAGCAGAGGGGAGGGCAGCAGAGGGGGGTAGAGAGCAGGTGCAGGCAGGGGAGAGTCGGGAGGCGGCATGAAGGGCGGCAGCATGAACGGCGAGTATGGCGGCGGCAGGCCCGGCAGTGGCGGCGCCATGAAGGGAAGCGGCGGCACCCCCGTGGGCGCGCTGTGCTGCAGCGCGCCGAGTAGCTGCGGGGCGCACAGGATGGGGGGAAGGGGGGGCGGGGAGTGGGCACAGGGGCGCGTGTGAACAGAGCAGACGGGGGAGAGGAAAGGCGAGGGTAGAGAACGGGGGGGGAAGAGAGAAAGTGGGAGCAGAAGCGACTGAGAGGTCACCTGAAGGATGGCTTGCTGCTGCTCTCCTCCCCCACCAGCACCGGCCTGCCAAACCGCTGGAGTTGTGGGTGCTGCTGTTGCTGTTGTTGCCGCTGTTGTTGCCGCTGTTGTTGCCGCTGATGTTGCTGCTGTTGCTGCTGCTGTGGGTGCTCCCCCTCCTGTCTCTCCCGCGCCCGCTGTAAGCCCCCCATCCGCCGCGCCAGAACCCGCGGCTGCAGCAGCCACAGCGGGCGCCGCAGCTGCAGCGGGCGGCGCTACAGCTGGAGCGCCCGCCTCCACTGTGCGCGCCTGCCCGGACCCCGGGGCAGCGCCTGCGGCGGCGGCGGGCGCAGGGATTGGCGCAGGCGCGGCAGGGAAAGGAGTAAGCGCGAGGTTGGAGGCAGGGAGAGTGGCGCGCGAATTAGCGCGCGCAGAGGAGGAGGGCGTGGGGGAGACGGAGCGACTGGAGTGGGTCGTGGACGGCGCGGACGAGGGCGCGGAGGAGGGCGCGGAGGAGGTGCCCGGGGGGGCGGAAGAGACGACGAGGTGCATCACCTGGGGCTCGCTCAGGTTCTTCTGCGCACGGAGGAGCGCAGGGGGAGAGGGAAGAGCAGAGATTGGTGGCACGTGAAACGAGTCACATTCAAGCACATCCTTTCCCCTGACGCAATTGCACGTGACGGCACACGCAAATCATGCGGACTGAATCTTTAGGCTCGCCGCTCGTGAATGATAAAATTCTCCGGGAGCAACCACAGTCTTCCGCCCACCATCACTCTCATCCACAACTCTAGACGCACAGCTCCGCGACATGCCCGCAATAACGACGAGAGCGCCGACCACGCGTTAAACGACTGAGGCGGTCGGAGCACAGCGTGCGGGCGGACCTGTTTAAATACGTCGCGGACGAGGAGAGAGTCTTTCACGAGCTGGCCGGCGACGATCAGCTTCTGTCGCGCGGGGTCGGGGTTCCCCGCGTACTCCTCCTGCAGCTGTCGCTTCACGTCGCCCACCGTGCCCGCCGCTCGCACTCGCGTCTTGAAATCGCCGGGCGACGACGCGGAGGGGTTCTTGATGACGACCGTCACCATCGCCATCGCCTCGCCCTCCACCTCCGGCGACTGCCCCCCCTCCGATGCCATCGCGAAGGCTGCTGCCGCTGACCGTGAAAAGCGAATTAATCGCTGATCACCGAGGAATAACTAGAATTTTATGTGCGGAATTGACGCGTGGGGTTGCGGATCGAAGGGAAAGCACTTGATGAGAGTGAGGAGCGGAAGGGGTGAGCAGCAAGAAGCGGTTCATTGATTCTGCCGAGTTCCCTTTCCCGCCAACACCACCATCCTGCCGTTTCTGGAATCCCGAAAGTCACTTCGCCAGCAAGGATCTACACGCACTGGGCGAATTTTGCGAAATCACTAAGAACTACGCAAGCGAAGTCGTCCAATTTGGGGGTTGCACCGCACAGTACCACGGAATCTCCTTACACAAGTAGAAGGGGCACAGCTTGCGTGGAATTCACGGCAGCAGCACCAAATAATCTAAAACAAAAATTCCCGAATGTCTTTCTGGAATCAATGTCAGGCTGCTTCTTCAGTAAAAATATTAGCTTGTATGAACTCTGTATTGCAACCGAACGCAGAAGCGCGCCTAAACGTGTGCGAGTGCTAATTGGGTTAGGTCTCACTGGGTACGTGAGATTCCTTCAAGAGGAGTGATGTTGTCGGTCCACACACGCGTGTGACGCGCGCCGTGCGTGTGCGCGCATGGCGGGCAAGAAGAAGGCGCGCGGCCATCGAGGAGGAGGCGGTCGCGCGGGGGCCGGGCGGCATCGGCGGGACGAGGAGGAGGAGGATGAGGAGCTGCGCGCGCAGCAGCTCGACGAGCTCACAGCCATGTACGCCCCGCCCTCCCACGCCCCGCCTCCCCGCCATGTACGCCCCGCCTCCCCGCCATGTACGCCCCGCCTTCCCGCCATGTACGCCCCGCCCTCCCCGCCATGGACGCCCTACCTCCCCGCTGTGAACGGACGTACGGCTGAGACTACGGCCATGTGCTGCCGGCATTATTTTGTGTGAAGGCGTGTTCAGCCACATTGCCGCACGCCAGTAGCATTGTACCTCTCTGCTGTCACACCTCTGACCTGTGCTCCCTTCAATGCTCTCTGCGCGTGCTCCCGCCCATCCACTTTACTGCCTCGCTGCCGCGTCCTCCCCTGCCTGGGCAGTTCCGCCATCTTCGCGGACGACTTTGAGCTGCGCGCGGAGAGGCCGCTGGTGGAGTACGCGCTGCTGCTGCGCCCGCACTACTCCTTCGCCGCGCACGCCAACCTCGACGCCGTCTCCCTCCACCTCGTCGTCAGGCAAGCCCGCTCCCAGGCAAGCCCGCTCCCAGGCAAGGTCGCGGTGAGGCAGGATAGCGGTTAGGCAATGAGTTGTGAGAGCATGGTGTGGTGGCGACGACATGGGCGCATGTCGGGGGTGCAGCGGGAGATGGCCGCGTCCACCCTTTCATTCCCTCCCCTTCCCCTGCCCGCGCCCCTCGTGCAGGTACGTGGCGGGATATCCGAGGCGGCCGTTGAAGGTGCGAGTGGAGGCGCGGGAGGGGTTGGAGCAGGACGACGTGGTGGAGCTGGTGGCGCTGCTGCACGACCAGGTGGGGCCGGGGGGGTGACGGGGGCGATAGACCAACAGGCGCCTCTCTGCTTGCCGCTCCCCGTCCCTTGCGCAGCTCCCTCCTTTCTTCCGAGTCCTTTTTCCCAATGTGTGGGCCCATTGCTGTGTCACTATGCGCTCTGGCTTGGCTTGAGTGATGACCTTCCCATGCGTCCTGCACACGTCCTGTGGCCATGCAGGCAGCGCGGGCGGCACGGGAGGGGCGGGTGACGGTGTTCAACCTCGCCGAGACAGCGCAGGAGTTTCTCTCTCGCCGCCTCTCAGCACTGTCGCCCACCACACACCACCCTCTTGCTCCCACCCAGGTGCGCTTCGTTCATCGCCCTTCACCTTCTGTCTTGTCGTTCTTTGTGCTGCATGTGTCTGCGCATTCCTAACCCTGTTACCCATTGCCGCCACAGCTCTTGCGTTGAGTTCCCTGCGTGTTAAGGTTTTGTGCTGGAGTGCTTGCAGGCGGGCAGCGATGGCGTGGAGGCAGAAGGCGAGGCAGAAGGCGAGGGGGGGAGCGAGGAGGAGGGGTGGCAGGTGGGGTGCGCGTGGGAGGACAGTGTGGACGCGGGGCTCTTCTCCGACGCCCTCTCTGCCCTCCCCCTCGCCCCCGCTGCCTGGCCCCCTGCCCCGGGCACTGTGGGCACAGGTAGGGGCAGGGGCAGAGGCAGGGGCGCAGGCAGGGGCAGAGGCGGGGGGGGCAGTGAGGAGGGCGGAGGTGGGAGGGGAGGGGTGGAGGGCGGCGGGCGAGGGAAAGGACGAGGAGCGAGTGGAGGAGGAAGAGGGGGCGTTGAGGGCAGGAGAGGGGGAGATGGGCGAGGTGCAGAAGCAGGGCGAGGTGCAGAAGCAGAAGCAGGGCGAGGGAGGAGTGGTGGCACTGCTGTGGGTGGCCGTGGCGGTGGTGTGGGGAGGGCGGGTGCAGTGGGTGGTGGGGTGAAGATGCAGAGGCAGCAGAGTGAAGAAGCAAGCGAGTCGTCGCGTGAGGGAGAGGGGGGGGGGATGACGAGGACGAGGAGCAGGAGAGTGGAGAGGAGGAGAGCCAAGGCAGCGGCGGCAGGGGGCGACGGAGGGGCATGGGGCTGTGGCAGCATGGGGGCGACAGTGCATCTGATGGCTATACTCCGACTCCCCTGCCCCGTCCACTGCCCCCTCCACTGCCGCGTCCACCTCCAGCAGTGCATGGGCGCTGGGGTGTTCTGCGGTGACCCTGTCAGCGTCGGGGGGAGGGGAGGAGGACACAGGGGGGTCGGTGGGGGAGCTGATTCGGCGAGTGAGGGAGGGGCTCCGGAGCATGCAGGTGCTGGCCGAGGTGAGTGGTGGATTCACAAAGGGGCGGATGTTAGGGGTACAATCTCCTTGCGTTCAGTGCTTAAATTCTGGGCTTTAAGTTCCCCCCATGAACATCTGCTCCCTGTTCCCTGCTGCCTGTTCCCTGTGTGTGTGTGTGTGTGTGTGTGTGTGTGTGTGTGTGTGTGTGTGCGCGCGCGCGTGCGTGTGTGTGTGTGTGTGTGTGTGCGTGTGTGTGTGTGTGTGTGTGTGTGTGCATGTGTGTGTGTGCATGTGGGCGCATGTGGTGGCATGTGGTGGCATGTGGTGGCATGTGGCAGGTGGAGCAGCTGGTGGGGCATCAGAGGAGCACAGCCAGCACAGCGAGGCACAGGGAGCAGGGGGCGGGCGCACACAGCAGGAGGGTGGTGGTGATGGAGAGGATGAGGAGGCGGAGGAGGACGAGCAGAGTGAGGAGGAGGAGGAGGAGGACGATGAGGAGGAGGAGGAAGAGAGTGAAGGGAGAAGTTTCTCAACGGATGGAGGGACGGCAGTGGGTGCAGATGGGAGGGATGCAGCGCACGGAGCCACTGCAGCTGCAGCTGCGGTGCTGGCCTCGGCCTCAGCATCGGCCTCAGGAGCACAGCACCATGGGTCGCGCGACATGTACACGGGCATGATCCAGCGCGACCTGCTCCTCGTACCCTCTCCCCCACCCTGCGCCCTGCTCGCGCCCTGCATTCCCCTGCTGCCCTCCTAACATGCATTCCCTTCACGTGCCTGCAGGCTCACCTGCTGCGCATGGTCACCAGCCACAACGGCCCTCTGCCCCACGCCCTGCCTGCCCTCGCCTCTCAGCTGCACGCTCTTGAGGTAACCACATGCCATGCCCTGTGGTAACCACATGCCCTGTGGTAACCACATACCTGGAGGTAACCACGTTGCTTGGGGTAACCACATGGCTTGTGGGAAGCACCTGTCATGAGGTAACATCATGCTTTGAGGTAACCACATGCAATGATCGCTGCAGGATTAGTTATCGCAATGGAAACAGCGAGGAATGATGCAGCTATCTAACGTGTGCGTGCGTGCGTGCGTGTGCGTGTGTGTGTGTGTGTGTGTGCGCATGTGTGTGTGTGTGCATGTGTTCGAGTGCACCGTGGGCAGGTGATACCGCAGTGGCTGGCGGATCTACTGCACCACGACCCCCGCCTCGTCGACCGCGCCTTTCACCGTGTCTTCAGCAAGCCTGCCCGCCGCCTCACTGCACACGCCCATGCAGACCCATCCGTGAGCCGCCATGCCATGCCATGTGCGCCCCTCATCCCTGCTGCCTGATTTGAAATTCCCTCCGCCTGGCCTGTCCATCCATGCATGCGTGCACCGGTGTGTGTGCGCCCTTGCATGGCTGCTGTGGTGCCTGTGTTGTCATGGCATGGGATCTAACGGGGCGTGCAAGGGGTGTGGCTGTGCGGTTGTGCTGTCACGCCACTCTGACACTCACAGGTGCAGCGGGCGCTGCAGCGGTTCTGGTCGGCCAGTGCGGAGGGGCAGGGCAGCGCTGCAGATGCAGCGCAAGCGTTGGGGTCGCGCTACCTCTCAGACTTTGAGGAGGTCGCCATGCTGGGTGGGTGAGGTGATGCCATGCTGGTTGAGGTGAAGCCATGCTGGGTGAGGCGATGCCATGCCGTGCTTGCTCTGTATGCCGCCTTCCCTGGTGACTCTCACTGCCTTCCACTAGTTCCCTGCCATGAACCCCTCGTGTTGTGCTGCCCCTGTGTGTGGAGCAGGAAAGGGCGGGTTTGGGTCGGTGGTGCTGTGTGTGAACAAGCTGGACGGGCGCAAGTACGCCATCAAGAGGATTCCCCTCAGGGGCAAGAGCCCCGCCCTCAACTCCAAGATCCTCAGGTGCCCTGCCCCTCCCACCCTCCTACGCTCTCACCCTCTCACCCTCTTCCCTCTCGATCGCTCACACTCTCAACCTCTCACCCTCTCACCCTCTTGCATGTGCGGTGGGGCCATGGCAGGGAGGTGGCGACGCTGTCACGGCTGCAGCACCAGCACGTGGTGCGCTACTACCAGGCCTGGTTCGAGACCGGTGCTGGCCGCTCCACACGCCACCTGCCCGCGCACAATGACAGCGACAGCATGGAGGGCAGCGCCAGCCCCACTGCCAGCACGTCGCTAGCATCGGCATCGGAGTGGCTCACACGCGATGCAGATCTCACCCACTCCCACAGCGTGCCGGGGGGAGGAACGGCAGGAAAGGGGGTGAGAGGGAAACGACATACCTGTACATTCAGATGGAGTACTGCCCCAGGTGCTGCCTGCCCGCCCTTCATCCCTCTTGCTCTTTGCACGTCCGCCCTCTGTGCTTGTGATGGAAGCTGCGTCACCTCCCCTGTTTAGGCACCTATGCATGTGCACCTATCCGTTTTCTTTTCCACCATGCTCATGACTTGTGTGTTTTCATTCTGAGCCCTCTTCTCTTTTCGCCTGCCCCTTTCGCGCCCTCCATTCGCATGTGCCTGCCAGGACGCTGCGGCAGGTGTTGGAGGCGCGGGGGGGGACGAGGTGGATGGCGCGTGGGCATGGAGGGTGTTTCGGCAGGTGGTGGAGGGGCTGCTGCACGTGCACGGGCAGGGCATCATTCACCGCGACCTCACGCCCACCAACCTCTTTGTTGACCCGCGTGGGGACATCAAGATCGGCGACTTCGGCCTCGGTATCACAACACAACACGCCTGCGCGCCCACCTCACCTGCGCGCCCACCTCACCTGCGTCCCCTGCATGCTGCGTCATCTGCATCTTTACTCAGTTTATTAGTTAGTTTTCGTTCTTTCTTCTTTTGTTCTTGCTCTCGTCTGCTTCGTTTCCATGATCCTGCTTGTGTGTCTTTTACTCGTCTGTCCTCCCCCCACCTCCCTACCCTGCACGGCAGCCAAGTTCTCGGAGCTGGGGGAGGGGGTGGGGGAGGGTATCTCTGCTGCAGACGCTGGAGAAGAGGCAGAAAGGGAAGGGAGTCCTGAAGGGGGTGCAGATAGGGGGGAGAGGGCAGGGGGGGCCATGGGGGAGAGACGGCAGTCAGCGACGGGGCAGGTGGGGACGTACTTCTACACGGCACCCGAGGTGGAGCAGGGTGGGCGCACGTGGACGACAAGGCAAGTGCACGCAGCATCCGCACCCCTCTCACCCCGCACACCCTGTCATCTCGTACCCCTCTCACCCCGCACACCCTGTCATCTCGTTCCCCTCTCACCCCGCACACCCTGTCATCTCGTACCCCTCTCACCCCGCGCACCCTGTCATCTCGTACCCCTCTCACCCCGCGCACCCTGTCATCTCGTACCCCTCTCCTGTACGCCTGTCATCTCGTACCTCTCTCCTGTACGCCTGTCCATTGCCTCACGCTTGCTGTGCGCATGCAGATGCCGTGGCATGGCATGTAACTGACATCCCCTGTGAGGTGGGAGGGGTGGGCACTGGGCAGGTGGACATGTGGAGTGTGGGCGTGGTGCTGCTGGAGTGTTGGCACCCCTTCCACACCGCCATGGAGCGCGCTCACACGCTCTCAGCCCTCAAGCTGCACCGCACCATTCCACACGAGTGGGCGCTCAAGCACCCCCAGGTGCGCCCTGCCACACGAATGGCCACTCCACCACCCGCCTGTGTGCGTCTGTGTGTTTCTGTGTGTACCCATCCGCCTCTATGTGCCTGTGTGTGCCTGTTTGCACCTGTCTGTGTGTGTGTGTGTGTGTGTGTGAGAGAGGGGGTGTGTTTGTGTGTGTGTGAGGGTGTGTGTGTGTGTGTGTCTGTGTGTGTGTGTGTGTGACACTCTTCCACAGGTGGCAGAGCTGGTGAGGCGGCTGCTGAGTCCACTGCCCAGTGACCGCCCATCAGCAGCGGAGGTGTTGCGCTCTGACCTCATGCCGCCGCGCATGGAGGATGAGGCTCTCAACGGTGGGTGGGTGCTTGCCCGCCAAAGGGGGTTGGGGGTGGGGGTCAATCTCACTGTGCTGCGCTCCTCTTATCTTCCCATGCTGCACCCTTCCCTGCCTGCACACAACCTAACCTGCCTGCACACAACCTAACCTGCCTGCACACAACCTAGCCTGCCTGCACACAACCTAACCTGCCTGCACACAACCTAACCTGCCTGCACACAACCTAACCTGCCTGCACACAACCTAACCTGCCTGCACACAACCTAACCTGCCTGCACACAACCTTCTCTGCAAATGCTTCCCTGCTGGTGTATCCTGTGTTCACTGCCATGGCCCTCGCCCCTCTCTCGCTCGTGTGTGCTGCTGTGCCTCCCCTGCGTGGCGCTGGGGGCGAGCAGGCATCCTGAGGGCCATGCAGGCGCCGGGAGACGACTCCTCCTCGTCGGCCGTGTACGACCGCGTGCTCGCCGCCATCTTCGCCCGCCTCCCCGCCTCCCCTCCCTCCTCCGCGCCCACCCCGCCATCTGTGCGCGCGCTGCATGGGGGTGGGGGGGAGGAGGAGGAGTGGGAGCGGGGGGCGGTGCAGTGGACGGGGGCGAGGGAGGCGTTCGTGGCGGGCGTGCAGCGCATCTTCCAGCGCCATGGCGCCCTGCGCTCCGACACTCACATCGTTGACTTTGCCCATCCCGACCGCCGCACCCACGAGTACGTCAACCCTAACCCCTCAATGTTGTCTGTGTGCTGACCTTCTCGTTATGCTCTCTCATTGTCCGCCCGTGCATTTTCTCTCATCTCTCTTCCGCTCTTCCTACCTGTCCCTGCGCCCCTGCCAGGCTGGCAGTGCGAGTGGTGGACGCACAGGGCTCGCTGCTCTCACTGCGCTACGACACCCGACTCACCTTCGCTCGCTGGGTGGCCGCCACACAGGTGATGCCGCATGAATGTCCTCACACTCTCATGCTCCTCTCTAACTGTCGCCCACCCACTGCCTCTGTGCCATCCGTTAGGCACACACCGTGTGTGGCCCCGTGTCTCCCCATCCCCTCCCCCTCCCAGACCTTGTCTCTGAAGCGCTTCCAGTTCTCCTCTGTGTTCCGCCGCGCTCCCGGTCGCCGCCCCCCTCAAGATTATCTGCAGGTGGGCCGTCTGACCCGTTGAAACGTGGGGGGTGGGGTAAAGGGGAGAAAGTGGGCTGGTGGCAAGAGGTCCAGGGCGTAAGGGCATGGGGTAAGGGTATCTATGGAGTGTTGCTCGCCACGTGTGCGGCACTCATGGTCCGTGTACTGCACTCATGGTCAGTGTACTGCACTCATGGTCAGTGTACTGCACTCATGCTCAGTGTACTGCACTCATGGTCAGTGTACTGCACTCATGCTCAGTGTACTGCACTCATGGTCAGTGTACTGCACTCATGGTCAGTGTACTGCACTCATGGTCAGTGTACTGCACTCATGGTCCGTGTACTGCACTCATGGTCAGTGTACTGCACTCATGGTCAGTGTACTGCACTCTCACGGGAGTGTTGAGTTGAACAAGCTTGTATGCGTGCTAGCTAGCTCCGTGGGGCCTCACAGCAGTGCATGGCATGCACTCATGGTCAGTGTACTGCACTCATGGTCAGTGTACTGCACTCTCACAGCAGTGTATGCGTACGGTGCACCTTGAGCGTTGCCCACCAATGGCAAAACCAACTGCGTATCTCGTCTTCTCTTGCTGCCACCCCCTCTCCCCCACCATGCCCCTGGCCATTCTCATTTTGCTCCTTGCCATGCGATGTGGTGCGGGCATGTGCATTGCGGTGGAGGTGGGTGGCAGGCAGACTTTGACATTGTGGGAGGGACGCCGGTTCTGGCGGATGCTGAAGCCATCAAGGTGCGTTCTCAGGCAGCGCTATGCTCGTCCATGTACCTCACACATGCGTCCCACCAACCCCCCTCCTCACACATGCGTCCCACCCACCCCCCTCCTCACACATGCGTCCCACCCACCCCCCTCCACACACATGCGTCCCACCCACCCCCCTCCACACACAAGTGCACGCTTGTACACAAACAAAATCCACGGGCCTCAATGCTGCAACAGGACAGCTCCAACTTACCCTCTCTCCGCACTGCCTCTCTCCGCACTGCCTCTCTCCGCACTGCCTCTCTCCGCACTGCCTCTCTCCGCACTGCCTCTCTCCGCACTGCCTCTCTCCGCACTGCTGCCTCACGCCCTGCTGCCTCACGCCCTGCTGCCTCACGCCCTGCTGCCTCACGCCCTGCTGCCTCACGCCCTGCTGCCTCACGCCCTGCTGCCTCACGCCCTGCTGCCTCGCGCCCTGCTGCATGCAGGTGGCGGTGGACGTGGTGGAGGGGAGTGGGGCGGGATGGGGGGCGGTGGAGGTGCGGCTGAACCACCGCGACCTGCTGTCCGCCATCTGGCAGTGGGCGGGGGTCACCCGACCTCAGGTCGCCAGTGTCGCTCAGGTCACTCCCCTTCCCTCTCCTGCCTGCTCTCCTCCTCCCCTTCAACCATCTCCGCCACCCACAACACCCACCATCTTCAGTTCAACCATCTCCCATGCGTCACAGCACCATGCCACCCTGCACTCCTCGCACCATGCCACCTGCGCTCATGCCTCCCTGCCACGCCCCTCCTCCCCCCTTGCACCCTCCCCTCACCCTGTACACGAGCAGTTGCTGGCGCTGCTGGGCGGCTCCCCCCCAACAGCCCCCTCCCGCAAGGCTGCCTGGCCTCTTGTTCGCCGCCAGCTGCTGCAGGTGCGTGCGTGCTGTGAGGAGGTGCGTGCTGTGAGGAGGTGCGTGCTGTGAGGAGGTGCGGGCTGTGAGGAGGTGCGGGCTGTGAGGAGGTGCGTGCTGTGAGGAGGTGCGTGCTGTGAGGAGGTGCGTGCTGTGAGAGCCTGTGTGCTGCAGGTGTGACTGTCCATCCGTCCGTTCATCTACCTATCTGTCCATCCGTCCGTTCATCTACCTATCTGTCCATCCGTCCGTTCATCTACCTATCTGTCCATCCGTCCGTTCATCTACCTATCTGTCCATCCGTCCGTTCATCTACCTATCTGTCCATCCGTCCGTTCATCTACCTATCTGTCCATCCGTCCGTTCATCTACCTATCTGTCCATCCGTCCGTTCATCTACCTATCTGTCCATCCGTCCGTTCATCTACCTATCTGTCCATCCGTCCGTTCATCTACCTATCTGTCCATCCGTCCGTTCATCTACCTATCTGTCCATCCGTCCGTTCATCTACCTATCTGTCCATCCGTCCGTTCATCTACCTATCTGTCCATCCGTCCGTTCATCTACCTATCTGTCCATCCGTCCGTTCATCTGCCTATCTGTCCATCCGTCCGTTCATCTGCCTATCTGTCCATCCGTCCGTTCATCTACCTATCTGTCCATCCGTCCGTTCATCTACCTATCTGTCCATCCGTCCGTTCATCTACCTATCTGTCCATCCGTCCGTTCATCTACCTATCTGTCCATCCGTCCGTTCATCTGCCTATCTGTCCATCCGTCCGTTCATCTGCCTATCTGTCCATCCGTCCGTTCATCTACCTATCTGTCCATCCGTCCGTTCATCTACCTATCTGTCCATCCGTCCGTTCATCTACCTATCTGTCCATCCGTCCGTTCATCTACCTATCTGTCCATCCGTCCGTTCATCTACCTATCTGTCCATCCGTCCGTTCATCTACCTATCTGTCCATCCGTCCGTTCATCTGCCTATCTGTCCATCCGTCCGTTCATCTGCCTATCTGTCCATCCGTCCGTTCATCTACCTATCTGTCCATCCGTCCGTTCATCTACCTATCTGTCCATCCGTCCGTTCATCTACCTATCTGTCCATCCGTCCGTTCATCTACCTATCTGTCCATCCGTCCGTTCATCTACCTATCTGTCCATCCGTCCGTTCATCTACCTATCTGTCCATCCGTCCGTTCATCTACCTATCTGTCCATCCGTCCGTTCATCTACCTATCTGTCCATCCGTCCGTTCATCTACCTATCTGTCCATCCGTCCGTTCATCTACCTATCTGTCCATCCGTCCGTTCATCTGCCTATCTGTCCATCCGTCCGTTCATCTGCCTATCTGTCCATCCGTCCGTTCATCTACCTATCTGTCCATCCGTCCGTTCATCTACCTATCTGTCCATCCGTCCGTTCATCTACCTATCTGTCCATCCGTCCGTTCATCTACCTATCTGTCCATCCGTCCGTTCATCTACCTATCTGTCCATCCGTCCGTTCATCTACCTATCTGTCCATCCGTCCGTTCATCTGCCTATCTGTCCATCCGTCCGTTCATCTACCTATCTGTCCATGCGTCCGTTCATCTGCCTATCTGTCCATCCGTCCGTTCATCTACCTATCTGTCCATCCGTCCGTTCATCTACCTATCTGTCCATCCGTCCGTTCATCTACCTATCTGTCCATCCGTCCGTTCATCTACCTATCTGTCCATCCGTCCGTTCATCTACCTATCTGTCCATCCGTCCGTTCATCTACCTATCTGTCCATCCGTCCGTTCATCTACCTATCTGTCCATCCGTCCGTTCATCTACCTATCTGTCCATCCGTCCGTTCATCTGCCTATCTGTCCATCCGTCCGTTCATCTGCCTATCTGTCCATCCGTCCGTTCATCTACCTATCTGTCCATCCGTCCGTTCATCTACCTATCTGTCCATCCGTCCGTTCATCTACCTATCTGTCCATCCGTCCGTTCATCTACCTATCTGTCCATCCGTCCGTTCATCTACCTATCTGTCCATCCGTCCGTTCATCTACCTATCTGTCCATCCGTCCGTTCATCTGCCTATCTGTCCATCCGTCCGTTCATCTGCCTATCTGTCCATCCGTCCGTTCATCTACCTATCTGTCCATCCGTCCGTTCATCTACCTATCTGTCCATCCGTCCGTTCATCTACCTATCTGTCCATCCGTCCGTTCATCTACCTATCTGTCCATCCGTCCGTTCATCTACCTATCTGTCCATCCGTCCGTTCATCTACCTATCTGTCCATGTGGCCGCATGCCTGTGTGCGGTTGTGCCTAAGTGCCAATGTTTCTCATCCTGTGCGCCTGATGTGTGGGTGAGTGGGTGCGGTGCGGTGGCAGGGATTGGGGCTGGGTGAGGCGGTGGTGGATCGCCTGCAGGCGGTGGAGAAGCGCTTCAGTGGGCCGGCAGACGATGCCATGGCGCGCCTCACAGGGGCGCTGCCACCAGGTGTGCGCTCACAGGGGCGCTGCCACCAGATATGCTCTGTTCCATGTGGGCGTCAATGCGAAAAGAACATCTACTTCAATGAGTGCTGCCCATCCCACTTATTCCTTCCACTCATGTCTCCCATCCCGCTCCCTTCCATCTCCCCTCTCCCCCCTGTTGCCCTTTCTCCCATGTCTTACCCTCCCCCTTCCCTCGCCAGGCCCACTGGTGGCGGCAGCGCTGGAGGAGCTGGGCGAGCTGCTGGCGCTGCTGCGAGTGTGGGGCATCCACCCCGCGTGCACCACCATCGACGCCCTCATGGCGCCCTCCCACCACTACTTCTCCAAATGCTTCTTCCAGGTCCACCTCCCAACGCCTTCCCCCCTTCACCATTTCTCTGCCACGTCCTCTTTGATTTTGCAGCACCTGTTCCCTGCTTCCATGCATGTGACATGCAGCTGTTGCATATCCAGGTCTTATTTCCAGCCCTCGTTACCCTGTCTCCTCAGCTTAGTTGCGGAAGACGCGTCTAGCGTCTTAGACGCTGCGTCTAGCGGATTAGACGCAGGATTAGACGAAAGCCCGGGCAGGCCAAAAAAAGTTTGGGCAGCTTAAAAAAACTTCTGTGGGGCATGGGGAGGGTGGGGGACATGCAAACATGTCACAGTTGGGTCAAATTTTCTCCATACCATAACTTTTTCCCCATGCTTAGAGTTCACATAGATCTTCACATCTCATCATACATAGTCACACCTATGTCTCCCTAGCAGTAGCAAACACAAAGGAAACAACATGGTTTCGCGAAGGAACTAGCAAAACCCTAAGGGTTTTTGAAAGAGAATTTTGAAGAAATGAAAGATGGGGAGCAAAAATGGGGGATTTGTGCTCCCCAATCTCTTGGTGGTTAGCCATAGAGGTTGGGTTCTTTAGATACTAAGCGGTGCAGTGAGGCTTATGTTCAATTTCGGTTGGGGGGGTATCAAATTTGCTTGGGGGGGCTGGTTTCTAAGGTCGAAATGGGTGGGAGGGGGTGCAAATGTCGTGAAATTGAATTTTGCGTCGAAATCGCGAAATTCAATTTCGCGCGCGCGGAATTTTTTTCCGGGCTGCCCAAAAAAAATTAGCCCAAGCGTCTAGCGTCTACATATGCGTCTTGCGTCTTCCGCAACTAAGCTCCTGAGTCATCGTGTCTCCTGCTTGCACTCCACCCACCACAGGTCCACGCAAGGCACCTGCCGTCTCAGCCTCCCCATCACCATCACCACCATCACCAACACCAGCAGCAGCACCCCTGAACCCTATCAGCAACCAGCGCACCACCCTGCTTGCTTCTGATGCTTCCTTGCCTGCCGCTCGCTCGCTCTCCGGCTCGCCCCCATCCCTCCTGGCCGCCCCCTGGTCATCCTCGCCGCCCCTCTGCGTGGCTGTGGGCGGCCGCTACGATGCGCTGCTGCTCCACCTCGCCTCCTCCTCCGCCGCTGCCGCCAGGAGAGGAACGGTGGGTTGTTGAGACGGGGATGCATGTTAGGGGCAGGAAGTCGAAGTGGGTGGCATGGTCTGGCAGCACCGGGGACTTGTTGTGACCTCCATGCTTGCAGGGGTGGGCGTGTGGTGTGGTGTGGTGTGGTGTGGTGTGGTGTGGTGTGGTGTGGGGTGGGGTGTCAGACATAGGTAGCTTCACTGCATCACCCCCATATTCCCCTATTCGTCTTTCGTCATTCCTTGTTTGCATGTTGTTCCTCTCTCCTTGTTCTCGCCTCTTAGTCTGCTGCTCCCTGCTGTAACCGTCAAGTGTTGTTGTGTGCCTCTTGGTCTCTTGCCTGCGTGTCTGTGTCTCTCGTGTGTGCGCATGCTCTTCTCCCCCCTGTCATTGCGTCTCTGTGGCCTGGCCCTCTCCTTGCTACTTTGTGCCGTGTGCTTCACACCTTCTCTGCTGCACAGAGCTCTCGGCCAAGAGGGGCAGGAGGCAGTGGGGGAGGGAGTGGGGCGGTGGGGGCGGTGGGGTTCAGTGTGGCACTGCACAAGCTCATGGCGCCGTCACACCCAACCACCCACCACACTTCCAGGTGCCCGCACACACGTGTCTCTCTCTCACCTCCACCACATTCTTCTTTCAACCTCTCTCACTTGCTTGGCACACCCTTGGCTTCATCACTTTCCTTCCCTCATCCTCTCCTGCACCACTCTCACCTCACTTCTCCACTTGCACCCCCACTGCGGCTGTGTGTGGGGGAGCAGGCAGGCAGCGGTGGATGTGCTCGTGTGTGCCAGGGGCGGGGCGGGGCTGCTCAGCAAGAGGATGGAAGTTTCTGCACAGCTTTGGGCGGCAGGAATCAAGGTAGCTATGGGCGGCAGGAATCAAGGTAGCTATGGCCGGCAGGAGTAATAGCTTTGAACGGCGGGGATAAAGCAAGCTCTTGGTGGTAGGAAAACGTTCCTAGTGGGCAGCAGAAGATTTCATGCACTACACTGTTTAGTGAGGGATGATATGCTGATTGTGACAACGTGGAATCCTGTTCCTGTGCGGTGCATGTGCGGCAGGCGGAGTATGTGTGTGTGCGGGCACCCAGCCTGACGGAGCAGTATGAACATGCGCATGAGCACGGCATCAAGTGGCTCGTGCTGCTCACCGATGCCGGCCTGCACATCCACTCTGCCAAGGTGCGTCTCGCTCTCACGCGGGAGGTTGGTAAGGTAGTCACAAGGGTGTGCAGGTGGGGGATGGTGAGGGGGAGGAGGTGGGGGGAGGGGGGAAGAGGAGAGGGGAAGAGTGCATGCTGTGTTTTTGAGTGTGAAAGAGGGGAACATGAGGGGAGAGGAACAGAGAAAGGGAAAACAAGGAGGGAAGAGATGAGGGGCGAAAGATGGAGAGAGAGAGAGAGAGAGAGAGAGAGAGAGAGAGAGAGAGAGAGAGAGAGAGAGAGAGAGAGAGAGAGAGAGAGACAAGGGTGACTTAGCCTCGTCCCTCCTAGCCTCTTCCCCTCCCTTTCCCTGCTATATAAAGGCCGCTCGGCCTCTTTCTCAGTTCATTCTTCATTTGGTGGTTCAGTTTTTTCCGGCGCTCGTTCGAGAGAGCGAGAGCGAGAGAGAGAGAGAGACAAGGGTGACTTAGCCTCGTCCCTCCTAGCCTCTTCCCCTCCCTTTCCCTGCTATATAAAGGCCGCTCGGCCTCTTTCTCAGTTCATTCTTCATTTGGTGGTTCAGTTTTTTCCGGCGCTCGCGCCGGCGCTCGCGGGCGCGGCCTTCGGCCGCGCACGAGGGGCGACAAGATTTTCACACTCAAGACATTCGGGATGACAACGACTACAGCAATGGCCTGCACGTGCATCTAGACAACCACACATGGAGCGGATCTACACGCGCGCGAGAGGCGCGCCTACATGCGGTCCGCCTCAAGCTCACCTAGCATTTCGCGCGTGGTCATCCACATCAAGCGGACCACTGACGCGGTGGCGCCGACAACGTCAACAGGAGTACTGCGACCTCCTACAAGCGTCTTCAGATCCAGGGCCGTCTCGGCCAGCAGGGTGGCCGAGACTACTCCCGGCGAGGGCGCAACCTGCAGTGGCGACACGTACGCGAATAGTGTTGACGCCGCCGCGTGACACTTTGCTCGCGGAATCTGAGAGAATGTGCTCGGTGGGGTCACCGACATGGAGCCGTGTGACTCCAGGAGAATCTGTTCAAGACTCTGCAGACTCTCCGCCAGCGACCACAACCGCGCCAGGGTCGCCGTGGGCACTTCCTTCGTCGGCGGAAGGGCTGCAGTGGAGCGAGCTCGGCGAGACGTCACGGCGAGATCACGAGGAGGAAGGGCAGGGCGCGGTGGAACAAACGGGGCCCAGGGATCCCTGCCACCTGCCCCCTGGAAACCCGCCCCCGCGGGCAGCGGGCGGCCTGGACGCACAAGGGACCCCTCTGGGTCGTGCGGCAGAAGAGCGGCTAGGGGAGCGACGGGAGCGGCTGCAGGCGCAGTTTGAGACGATGACTCCACATTCACACGGTGGAGCGCCTTCTCCACGCCGTCCAGCCTCTGGAAAAGACGATCCATCGCGGACGGCGCACGACGCACTGCCCCGCCGCGAGCACTTCCACCCCGCCGCCCAGGTCGTCCTTGACCACTGGCATTTGAGCGAACGGGTGATGACTGGTGCGACGGAACGCGCCGGCGCTGGCGGCCAGGAGATCGCGCCGTGCGACGAGGAGAGTAGAGCCGCTGGCGCTTTGACAGCCGCGGCGAATCGAGCGGACGGGGAACGGAGACGAGAGGCGCGACGATCAGGGGAACGAGGATGGGCCGATTGGCGAACAGGAGACTGGAGACGACGCGTCCGGCGATCTCGGGACTGGCTGCGCGACGCCACGCGGCGGGGCGAACGAGGCGAGCGGGGCGACCGCGGCGGACGCGGCGACCGAGACTTTCCACGGCGTTCCTCGCGGCGGCCCGCCCTCCCATCCTCGCGCGTCACCGACGAACGGCGCCGAGGCGAGCGCCCCCGGGGCGCCACGGCCTCCACGTAGGAGCGCACGCCGGGTGCCTCGCGCGTCTGATCCTTACGTGGCGAGGCCCGCCCCAGCTCGCGCCACTGATCTTCGAAACGGCGACGTATCTGATCTGCCACGGGCAACGGAACAACGGGGACGCTCGCAGCGGGACGCGGAGGAGGAAGCGGGCGGAGAGCAGGTTCGCTCTCCGCGGTACACTCGCGGACGGGAGCGACGGACGGATCCATCGTGGCGGCGGGTGAGCGCCTTGCCTAACGCTGACGGACAGCGCCCTGTAGCGGGCCCAGCAGGACGAGGAGGGAGAGCGGCAGGCGGCGGAGGGAGAGCTCGCGGTGGCGGGCCTGAGAACGTCTACCAGCGGGCGGGGAGGCGGGCTTTAACGAATATGAGGGGAGGCACTGATAGCAGCACATCAGATACCGAATTTGTACCAGCCGAGTCCACAGACTCGACCTCCAGCTCTGAGTCTGTCGACGACGTGCAACAGCAGAATCCGGCCCGAGCAGGAAGAACAACACTTTCCCACACTGCAGATGGCACCGCAGGTGTGAGATCGGCAAGGAGGGGACCCCCAACACCAACCCGCGCCGCGTTGGGCAATGTCGCCACGCCCCCAGCCCCAACCACAATTCCCCACACTTCCACGGCCACGCGAATTGCAAATCCAACTGTTCCTGACGGTAACCACACTTCACCCCAACCCCCCGAAGAAAAATCTCCAGAAACCCTCGCGAAGGACGACGCCCTATTCGCAGGGGTCGAGACTTGGGACCTGACGAAACTGCGCGACAGTCGCCACGCCTCCCTTTCCCGCCACCTCCCCCGCGATCAACGAAAGCTCTTCGCCACAGCCATGCTGGTGCCACTGCTGCGCCTGGCGAAGGATCCTGACTCACATTCTGCATGGGTGGTACTCCTTTTCCTCGCACGCCTTACACTTCGCCAACCCTCGCCAAGGCAACCTGACTGGCACACAGTCACATCGCGACTTACCCAATTCCTTTCGGGAGACTGGGATAAGCTGTTCAAGGACACCGTGGACTCCCTGTCGTGGCCCCAGCCACCTAGACACCACCCAGATGACATAGGCATC
>CANIUD010000154.1:1085000-1104083 GCA_947470075.1 Closterium sp. Yama58-4
CCCTCCCCCCCATGGCTGCACGCGCAGCAGGGGGATGGAGGAGAGGGGGGGGGGGGTTAGGAGCTGCGCGAGCGCCAGCAGGGGCAGTGCAGGTGCGCGTGCGGCAGGGCAGGTGCGCGCGGGCCTGGCGCAGGCTGTACGGCCGCGCGCGGGCCTGGCGCGGGCTGCACAGGCAGCGCGCGGGCCTGGCGCAGGCTGTACGGGCCGCGCGCGGGCCTGGCGCGAGCTGCACAGGCAGCGCGCGGGCCTGGCATGGGCTGTACGGCCGCGTGCGGGCATTGCGTGCAAAATTGCAAGAACAAGGGCCTAGTGAGTGCAAAATTGCAAGAACAAGGGCCTAGTGAGTGCAAAATTGCAAGAACAAGGGCCTAGTGAGTGCAAAATTGCAAGAACAAGGTTCTAGTGAGTTCAAAATTGCAAGAACTAGGGCCTAGTGAGTGGAAATTTGCAAGAACAAGTGCCTAGTGACTGCAAATTTGCAAGAACAAGTGCATAGTGAGTGCAAAATTGCAAGACAAGAACAAGGGAGTTAGTAGAGTGAGTGCAAAATTGCAAGAACAAGGGCCTAGTGAATGCAAAAGTGCAAGAACAAGTGCCTAGTGAATGCAAAATTGAAGAACAAGGGCCTAGCGAGTGCAAAATTGCAAGAACAAGTGTCTAGTGAGTTCCAAATTGCAAAAACAAGGGCCTAGTGAGTTCAAAATTGCGAGAAAAGAAAAAAGGGGAGAAAAGGCTAGTGAGTGCAAAATTGCAAGAACAAGGGCCTAGTGAGTGCAAAATTGCAAGAACAAGGGCCTAGTGAGTGCAAAATTGCAAGAACAAAGAGGCATCCAACGAAGTGGACCAGTCAAACTGATGCGCTGGTCAGTCTGGGCAGTACGCGCACCTATAATGGGCATACTAGGCAGAGTTCGAACACTCAAATCTTGCAAACAATGCGGAATGAAATGGAGCCACTTGATGTGGATGTGGTAAATAGTGTATTATAGAGGACTAGCAGAGAAGAAAAGGCATCTAACAGAGTGGACCAGTCAAAGTGATGCGTTGGGCAGTCTGGGCAGTACGCACACCTGTAATGGGCGTACCATGCAGAGTTTGGGTGCTCAAATCTTGCAAACCACGCGGAATGAAATGGAGCCACTTGATGTGGATGTGGAAAATAGTGTAATCTAGAGGAATAGCATAAATAAAAAGGCATCCAACGCAGTGGATCAGTCAAAGTGATGCGCTGGGCAGTCTGGGCAGTACGCGCACCTATAATGGGCGTACCAGGCAGAGTTCGGGCGCTCAAATCTTGCAAACCACATGGAATGAAATGGAGCCACTTGTTGTGGATGTGGAAAATAATATAATCTAGAGAAATAGCAGAAAAAAAAGAGACATCCAACGCAGTGGACCAGTCAAAGTGGTGCGCTGGGCAATGCGCGCACCTATAATGGGCGTACCAGGCAGAGTTCGGGCGCTCAAATCTTGCAAACCACATGGAATGGAGCCACTTGTTGTGGATGTGGAAAATAGTCTAATCTAGTGGAATAGAAAAAAAAAAGAGGCATCCAACGAAGTGGATCAGTCAAAGTGATGCGCTGGGCAGTCTGGGGAGTACGCGCACCTACAATTGGCGTACCAGGCAGAGTTCGGGCGCTCAAATCTTGCAAACCACGCGGAATGAAATGGAGCCACTTGATGTGGATGTGGAAAATAGTGTAATCTAGAGGACTAGCAGAAAATAAGAACATCCAACGCAGTGGACCAGTCAAAGTGATACGCTGGGCGGTTTGGGCAGTACGCGCACCTACAATGGGCGTACCAGGCAGAGTTAAGCGCTCAAATCTTGCAAACCACGTGGAATGAAATAGAGCCACTTGATGTGGATGTGGAAAATAGTCTAATCTAGAGGACTAGCAAAAAAAAAGAGGCATCCAATGCAGTGGACCAGTCAAAGTGATACGCTAGGCGGTCTGGGCAGTACGCGCACCTACAATGGGCGTACCAGGCAGAGTTCGGGCGCTCAAATCTTGCAAATCACGCGGAATGAAATGGAGCCACTTGATGTGGATGTGGAAAATAGTCCTATCTAGAGGACTAGCAGAAAAAAAGAGGCATCCAACGCAGTGGACCAGTCAAAGTGATGCGCTAGGCAGTCTGGACAGTACGCGCATCTACAATGGGCGTACCAGGCAGAGTTCGGGCGCTCAAATCTTGCAAACCACGCGGAATGAAATGGAGCCACTTGATGTGGATGTGGAAAATAGTCTAGTATAGAGGACTAGTATAAAAAAAGAGGCATCCAAAACGCGAAACGGTCCGCACGGGTGTGGAAAAGTGCGAATCGCACGGCATTTCTTCGCACGATCCTGCACGCCATACCCGCAAGCGCCATCCAGGATGGGTCTCGGCTCCAAACGCGCACAAACGTGCGTCCCACCCTATTTGGGGCGGGCCCGCCCCGGGGCGTCGTGAGCTATTTTGCTCGAAAACGCGAACCGGTCCGCACGGGTGTGGAAACATGCAAATCGTACGGCATTTCTTCGCAGGATCCTGCACGCCATACCCCCAAGCGCCATCCAGGATGGGTCTCGGCTCCAAACGCGCACAAACGTGCGTCCCACCCTATTTGGGGCGGGCCCGCCCCGGGGCGTCGTGAGCCATTTTTGCTCGAAAACGCGAAACGGTCCGCCACGGGGTGTAGAAAAATGCGAATCGCACGGCATTTCTTCGCACGATCCTGCACGCCATACCCCCACGCGCCATCCAGAATGGATCTCGGCCCCAAACGCGCACAAACGTGCGTCCCACCCTATTTGGGGCGGGCCCGCCCCGGGGCGTCGTGAGCCATTTTGCTAGAAAACGCGAACCGGTCCGTACGAGTGTAGAAAAGTGCGAATCGCACGGCATTTCTTCGCACGATCCTGCACGCCATACCCCCACGCGCCATCCAGGATGGGTCTCGGCTCCAAACGCGCACAAACGTGCGTCCCACCCTATTTGGGGCGGGCCCGCCCCGGGGCGTCGTGAGCCATTTTTGCTCGAAAACGCGAAACGGTCCGCACGAGTGTGGAAAAGTGCGAATCGCACGGCATTTCTTCGCACGATCCTGCACGCCATACCCCCACGCGCCATCCAGGATGGGTCTCGGCTCCAAACGCGCACAAACGTGCGTCCCACCCTATTTGGGGCGGGCCCGCCCCGGGGCGTCGTGAGCCATTTTTGCTCGAAAACGCGAAACGGTCCGCACGAGTGTGGAAAAGTGCGAATCGCACGGCATTTCTTCGCACGATCCTGCACGCCATACCCCCACGCGCCATCCAGGATGGGTCTCGACTCCAAACGCGCACGAACGTGCGTCCCACCCTATTTGGGGCGGGCCCGCCCCGGGGCGTCGTGAGCCATTTTTGCTCGAAAACGCGAAACGGTCCGCACGAGTGTGGAAAAGTGCGAATCGCACGGCATTTCTTCGCACGATCCTGCACGCCATACCCCCACGCGCCATCCAGGATGGGTCTCGGCTCCAAACGCGCACAAACGTGCGTCCCACCCTATTTGGGGCGGGCCCGCCCCGGGGCGTCGTGAGCCATTTTTGCTCGAAAACGCGAAACGGTCCGCACGAGTGTAGAAAAGTGCGAATCGCACGGCATTTCTTCGCACGATCCTGCACGCCATACCCCCACGCGCCATCCAGGATGGGTCTCGGCTCCAAACGCGCACAAACGTGCGTCCCACCCTATTTGGGGCGGGCCCGCCCCGGGGCGTCGTGAGCCATTTTTGCTCGAAAACGCGAAACGGTCCGCACGAGTGTAGAAAAGTGCGAATCGCACGGCATTTCTTCGCACGATCCTGCACGCCATACCCCCACGCGCCATCCAGGATGGGTCTCGGCTCCAAACGCGCACAAACGTGCGTCCCACCCTATTTGGGGCGGGCCCGCCCCGGGGCGTCGTGAGCCATTTTTGCTCGAAAACGCGGAACAGTCCGCACGAATGTAGAAAAGTGCAAATCGCACGGCATTTCTTCGCACGATCCTGCACGCCATACCCCCACGCGCCATCCAGGATGGGTCTCGGCTCCAAACGCGCACAAACGTGCGTCCCACCCTATTTGGGCGGGCCAACCCGGGGCGTCGTGAGCCATTTTTGCTCGAAAACGCGAAACGGTCCGCACGGGTGTGGAAAAGTGCGAATCGCACGGCATTTCTTCGCACGATCCTGCACGCCATACCCCCACGCGCCATCCAGTATGGATCTCGGCTCCAAACGCGCACAAACGTGCGTCCCACCCTATTTGGGGCGGGCCCGCCCCGGGGCGTCGTACGCCATTTTTGCTCGAAAACGCGAAACGGTCCGCACGGGTGTGGAAAAGTGCGAATCGCACGGCATTTCTTCGCACGATCCTGCACGCCATACCCCCACGCGCCATCCAGTATGGATCTCGGCTCCAAACGCGCACAAACGTGCGTCCCACCCTATTTGGGGCGGGCCCGCCCCGGGGCGTCGTGAGCCATTTTTGCTCGAAAACGCGAAACGGTCCGCACGGGTGTGGAAAAGTGCGAATCGCACGGCATTTCTTCGCACGATCCTGCACGCCATACCCCCACGCGCCATCCAGTATGGATCTTGGCTCCAAACGCGCACAAACGTGCGTCCCACCCTATTTGGGGCGGGCCCGCCCCGGGGCGTCGTACGCCATTTTTGCTCGAAAACGCGAAACGGTCCGCACGGGTGTGGAAAAGTGCGAATCGCACGGCATTTCTTCGCACGATCCTGCACGCCATACCCCCACGCGCCATCCAGGATGGGTCTCGGCTCCAAACGCGCACAAACGTGCGTCCCACCCTATTTGGGGCGGGCCCGCCCCGGGGCGTCGTGAGCCATTTTTGCTCGAAAACGCGAAACGGTCCGCACGAGTGTAGAAAAGTGCGAATCGCACGGCATTTCTTCGCACGATCCTGCACGCCATACCCCCACGCGCCATCCAGGATGGGTCTCGGCTCCAAACGCGCACAAACGTGCGTCCCACCCTATTTGGGGCGGGCCAACCCGGGGCGTCGTGAGCCATTTTTGCTCGAAAACGCGAAACGGTCCGCACGAGTGTAGAAAAGTGCGAATCGCACGGCATTTCTTCGCACGATCCTGCACGCCATACCCCCACGCGCCATCCAGGATGGGTCTCGGCTCCAAACGCGCACAAACGTGCGTCCCACCCTATTTGGGGCGGGCCCGCCCCGGGGCGTCGTGAGCCATTTTTGCTCGAAAACGCGAAACGGTCCGCACGAGTGTAGAAAAGTGCGAATCGCACGGCATTTCTTCGCACGATCCTGCACGCCATACCCCCACGCGCCATCCAGGATGGGTCTCGGCTCCAAACGCGCACAAACGTGCGTCCCACCCTATTTGGGGCGGGCCCGCCCCGGGGCGTCGTGAGCCATTTTTGCTCGAAAACGCGGAACAGTCCGCACGAATGTAGAAAAGTGCAAATCGCACGGCATTTCTTCGCACGATCCTGCACGCCATACCCCCACGCGCCATCCAGGATGGGTCTCGGCTCCAAACGCGCACAAACGTGCGTCCCACCCTATTTGGGGCGGGCCAACCCGGGGCGTCGTGAGCCATTTTTGCTCGAAAACGCGAAACGGTCCGCACGGGTGTGGAAAAGTGCGAATCGCACGGCATTTCTTCGCACGATCCTGCACGCCATACCCCCACGCGCCATCCAGTATGGATCTCGGCTCCAAACGCGCACAAACGTGCGTCCCACCCTATTTGGGGCGGGCCCGCCCCGGGGCGTCGTACGCCATTTTTGCTCGAAAACGCGAAACGGTCCGCACGGGTGTGGAAAAGTGCGAATCGCACGGCATTTCTTCGCACGATCCTGCACGCCATACCCCCACGCGCCATCCAGTATGGATCTCGGCTCCAAACGCGCACAAACGTGCGTCCCACCCTATTTGGGGCGGGCCCGCCCCGGGGCGTCGTGAGCCATTTTTGCTCGAAAACGCGAAACGGTCCGCACGGGTGTGGAAAAGTGCGAATCGCACGGCATTTCTTCGCACGATCCTGCACGCCATACCCCCACGCGCCATCCAGTATGGATCTTGGCTCCAAACGCGCACAAACGTGCGTCCCACCCTATTTGGGGCGGGCCCGCCCCGGGGCGTCGTACGCCATTTTTGCTCGAAAACGCGAAACGGTCCGCACGGGTGTGGAAAAGTGCGAATCGCACGGCATTTCTTCGCACGATCCTGCACGCCATACCCCCACGCGCCATCCAGGATGGGTCTCGGCTCCAAACGCGCACAAACGTGCGTCCCACCCTATTTGGGGCGGGCCCGCCCCGGGGCGTCGTGAGCCATTTTTGCTCGAAAACGCGAAACAGTCCGCCACGAATGTAGAAAAGTGCGAATCGCACGGCATTTCTTCGCACGATCCTGCACGCCATACCCCCACGCGCCATCCAGGATGGGTCTCGGCTCCAAACGCGCACAAACGTGCGTCCCACCCTATTTGGGGCGGGCCCGCCCCGGGGCGTCGTGAGCCATTTTTGCTCGAAAACGCGAAACGGTCCGCACGGGTGTGGAAAAGTGCGAATTGCACGGTATTTCTTCGCACGATCCTGCACGCCATACCCCCACGCGCCATCCAGTTTGGATCTCGGCTCCAAACGCGCACAAACGTGCGTCCCACCCTATTTGGGGCGGGCCCGCCCCGGGGCGTCGTACGCCATTTTGCTCGAAAACGCGAAACGGTCCGCACGGGTGTGGAAAAGTGCGAATCGCACGGCATTTCTTCGCACGATCCTGCACGCCATACCCCCACGCGCCATCCAGTATGGATCTCGGCTCCAAACGCGCACAAACGTGCGTCCCACCCTATTTGGGGCGGGCCCGCCCCGGGCGTCGTACGCCATTTTTGCTCGAAAACGCGAAACGGTCCGCACGGGTGTGGAAAAAATGCGAATCGCATGGCATTTCTTCGCACGATCCTGCACGCCATACCCCCACGCGCCATCCAGGATGGGTCTCGGCTCCAAACGCGCACAAACGTGCGTCCCACCCTATTTGGGGCGGGCCCGCCCCGGGGCGTCGTGAGCCATTTTTGCTCGAAAACGCGAAACGGTCCGTACGGGTGTGGAAAAGTGCGAATCGCACGGCATTTCTTCGCACGATCCTGCACGCCATACCCCCACGCGCCATCCAGGATGGGTCTCGGCTCCAAACGCGCACAAACGTGCGTCCCACCCTATTTGGGGCGGGCCCGCCCCGGGGCGTCGTGAGCCATTTTTGCTCGAAAACGCGAAACGGTCCGCACGGGTGTAGAAAAATGCGAATCGCACGGCATTTCTTCGCACGATCCTGCACGCCATACCCCCACGCGCCATCCAGGATGGGTCTCGGCTCCAAACGCGCACAAACGTGCGTCCCACCCTGTTTGGGGCGGGCCCGGCCAGGGGCGTCGTGAGCCATTTTTGCTCGAAAACGCGAAACGGTCCGCACGGGTGTAGAAAAATGCGAATCGCACGGCATTTCTTCGCACGATCCTGCACGCCATGTCAAACATTGTATGCTTATATTATGTAGGCTGTAGTGGGTTACACCTTAGGGGGTACTGAAAGTTAGGGTTTCCTACTTGTACCAAACTATGTGCTAGTTCAATCCATTCCTGCTCAGTTATTTCTGACATGGTTTCAGAGCAGGTCCTTCGCTAGGACTGTTCTTAGGGCCCACCGACTTACCTACCTGCTTACCTTCACTTGTTTCCGGCCCCGCTGGCCCCGTCGATCTAGCACGATCTAGCGGCCCTGCGGCCCCGTCGAACTTTTTTTTTTTTTTCCTAGCGGCCTCTCACGGCCCCCGTCGCGTCGCCCCTTAGCGCCCCGATCGGCCCCGTCACGCCGCCCGCGAACCGCACAGCGCGCCGCGCTCACAGCCCGCGAACCGCCCACGCACAGCCCGCGAACCGCCTGCGCAGCCCGCGACCAGCCCGCGCAGCCCGCACACAGCCCGCGAACTGCCCGCGAGCAGCCCGCGACCTGCCCGCGAACCCCCGCGAGCCGCCCGCGACCCGCTTACGCAGCCCGCGAGCAGCCCGCGCAGCCCGCGCTGAGCCTGCGCGGCTCGTGCGCTGACCGCCGCCGGCCCGCACGCTGCCCGCACAGCTCACATACGGCCCGCGCGGCCCGCGCACTGCCTGCTACCGGCCCGCCGCTGCTGAGCCCGCAGCCGCCCGCGCACCGCCGCTGCTGAGCCCGCCGCCGCCCGCGCACCGCCGCTGCTGCGCCCGCCGCCGCCCGCGTATCACCGCTGCTGAGCCCGCCCCTGCTGCGCCGGCTCTCGCTGCCGCCTGCTGCGCCTGTGCACCACTGCAGATCCTGCTACTACTGCAGATCCTACTACTGCTGCTTGTGCGCCACTACAGTCCGTAGGCCCCACCGGCCCCGCTGACCCTGCGCACGCCTTTTCAGTGACTTTACTGCTTCTACTACTGCCGCTGTCGCTATGGCTAGTCCTCCTGTTCTAGCTTTCGACGCCGAGGGCCGTCCGGTCAAATTCGAAACCTGGCTAGATGACCTGCACCTTTTCCTACAGCTCACTGCCAAGGAAGATATTACTCTGTACGACCACGCTCTCGGCCATGCGACCGCCCCACTCACTACTGCCCCCCCAGCTGAGCGCTCACAGTGGCAGACCCGTGACGCGCACGCTCGCTTTGCTATTCGCAACTCCCTGCCACTAGATGAGCGCGAGCACTTCGGCCAGTGCAAGACTGCTAAGGACCTCTACACAGCTGTAGTGGCCCGCTACTCCTCACCCGCTTCTGCCACGCTAGGCCGCCTCACTCTCCCCTACCTGTTCCCCGACCTAGCCTCCTTTCACACTGTCGCAGACCTCATCACCCACCTTAAGACTAGTGAGGCTCGCTTTCGCGCTGCCATGCCTGACGAGTTCCTCGCTAGCAACCCCCCCCCGCTCTGGATCACTCTCTACCACGTTGTCACCCGCCTCCCTGACTCTCTGCGCCCTGTCAGGGACCAGTTCCTCTCTCGCTCCCCCACTGAACTCACCGTAGACCTCCTCGAGAAGGAACTGCTTGCAGCCGAGGCTAGTATCGTCGCTGTAGGCACCTCTCGTGGCGACCCCCGCGGCCCCTTCTTCGAGGGGTGCTCCCCTTCCCCCCTCCTCCCCTCTGTCGCCTCTGCTGCTGCTGTCGACCTCCTTGGTACTGAGAAGGTCGGGGCTGC
This sequence comes from Closterium sp. Yama58-4, assembly GCA_947470075.1. NCBI lineage: Eukaryota > Viridiplantae > Streptophyta > Zygnematophyceae > Desmidiales > Closteriaceae > Closterium > Closterium sp. Yama58-4. The sequence goes on from CANIUD010000154.1 coordinate 1,094,232, forward strand.
GTCTGCTTCAGGCGGACGACGCAGGGGCAGGAGTGGCAGGAGTGGGGGTGGTGGCGGAGGAGGCGGGGGTGGAGGTGGTGGCGGTGGAGGTGCGACTGGAGAGGCTAGTGGCGGCAGTGGTGGAGGTGACAGCGGCGGTGGGAGTGGTGACAGGGGCGGAGGTGGCATCGGAGGCGGAGGTGGTCGTGGCAGCGGCAGGGGTGGAGGTGGCCGGGGCGGAGGCGGCGGGGGTGGTGGTCGTGGAGGCCCGGGGGGCGGTCAGAGTCAGCAGCCTGCCCCGACCCTTCAGGCCGCCCGTGAGTGGTATGCGCGGCGCAGCGTCACCTGCCAGTACGTTATTCGCACAGGTGACCGCACTGGCCAGACGTGTGGGGGGCCGCACCAGACGGAGCGCTGCTTCGCCCGCCTCAACGACGCGTGGCGCACCCAGTTTCCTGCTGCCACTGAGCTGCCGCGCTGGGCTGATCTGGAAAAGAGGGGTGTTGATATTTGGGCACTAGACTTTGATGCTATTCTCACTGCCATGTATGCGATGTCTATTAGTGGAGAGGGTGCTCAGTACTTGCGTGTTCCGCCCGACCCGGGCATTCAGGCCAGCCCCGCTGCTGCTCTAGGTGCTAGTGTGTCTGCTCCCACAGGTACTACTGCAGCTGCTGCTCTAGGTACTTGTGCGTCTGTGCCCCCTGGTACTGAGTTGACTGCAGCACTGCACACCTTCACACTGGACTCAGGTGCTTCTCGCTCTTTCTTTCGTGACCGCACTGTCCTTGAGCCTCTAGCTCGGCCGGTTGCTGTCTCTCTTGCTGACCCCTCTGGGGGTCCGGTCCTTGCGACCTCCTCCACCACCCTTCCGTGTCCAGCGGTTCCGTCCGGCACGCTCTCAGGTCTCTACCTCCCCTCGTTCTCCACGAACTTGGTGGCAGGTAGTGCGCTCCAGGACGGGGGTGTTCACCAGTTCACCCCTGCCTACGAGCGTGTGACTCACTGCACATGTGCTCGGACGGGCCGTCACCTAGCTACTTTCACTCGAGAGCCGGGGTCTGACCTGTACACACTGACCACTGAGTCCCCTCAAGTAGCTGCGTCTGCGTCAGCGTCAGGTCAGCTGTCCGCCCCCTGCTCGTGTCGCTCTCTGGCGAACGACACCGTCCTCTGGCACCACCGCCTTGGTCACCCGTCTGTGCAGCGCCTGCGGGCCATGCACAAACGGGACCTTGTTGCTGGTCTTCCCAGGGTGCTCCCTCCCCTTCCTGACTCCCCTGCTCCTGACTGCATTCCCTGTGTCGAGGGGCGGCAGCGCGCCGCTCCTCACTCCTCCTCCTTTCCCCCGACGACCGCTCCCCTGCAGACGCTCCACATGGACGTGTGGGGCCCAGCCCGCGTCCGTGGTCAGGGTCAGGAGAGGTACTTCCTGATAGTTGTTGACGACTACTCGCGCTACACCACGGTCTTCCCCTTGCGCGCCAAGGGTGACGTCCCTGGTGTTTTGATCCCCTGGATCAGCCGAGCCCGTCTCCAGCTAGGCGAGCGCTTTCACTCGGACTTTCCTGTCCTGCGCTTGCACTCTGACAGAGGTGGTGAGTTTGCCTCCGACCTCCTGGCAGCCTACTGTGCTGAGCACGGCATTGAGCAGTCGTACACGCTTCCGGCCTCTCCACAGCAGAATGGGGTTGCTGAGCGGCGCATTGGCTTAGTCATGGAGGTCGCTCGTACCTCCCTGACCCATGCGGCTGCTCCCCACTTTCTGTGGCCGTTTGCGGTCCGGTACGCTGCGCATCAGCTCAACCTCTGGCCCCGTGTCTCCTTGCCGGAGACTTCCCCGACTCTGCGGTGGACGGGAGAGGTTGGCGATGCGTCGCGTTTCCGGGTGTGGGGATCCCGAGCTTTTGTCCGCGACACGTCTGTGGACAAGCTCTCCCGTCGCGCTCTTCCCTGTGTCTTCCTTGGCTTTGTTCCCGACGCGCCTGGATGGCAGTTTTACCACGTCACCTCGCGCCGGGTTCTGGCCTCTCAGGACGTCACTTTTGACGAGTCCGTCCCCTTCTACCGCCTCTTCCCCTACCGCACTGCCCCGCTCCCCCCCCGCCTCTCTTCCTCGCTCCAGGTGCTGAGGTACCAGACCCCCTCCCCCCTCAGGGTGCCGCTCCCTCAGGTGTGTCCCAGGTAGACCCGGGTGAGCCTGTCGAGGTAGCTGTTGACTCGCGTCCTGCGTCTGGGGGTGCTGAGCCTGGAGGTGCGGAGCCTGGGGGTGCTGAGCCTGGAGGTGCGGAGCCTGGAGGTGCGGAGCCTGGAGGTGCGGAGCCTGGAGGTGCGGAGCCTGGAGGTGCGGAGCCTGGAGGTACTGAGCCTGGGGGTGCTGAGTCTGGGGTGCTGAGCCTGAGCGTGCTCCACCTGGAGGAGCCCTCTCCTCCCAGCAGCTGCAGGAGAGGTACCTCGAGTACTGCCGCCTCCGGAGAGGTGCTTCTGGAGCTCGTCCCGGTACTTCCCCTCCTACCCAGGAGCTCCCCCCCATTCAGGTGATCCGCGAGTGGTACACGCGGCGCTGCAGTCTTCGTAGTGGTGCTCCTGGTGCTGCGGACCCGAGCGGTGGTGCTGCTGCTGGTGCTGAGGACTCGGGCGTTGGAGCTTCTACTGGTGCTGAGGACCCGGGCGTTGGAGCTGCTGCTGGTGCTGAGGACTCGGGCGTTGGGGCTGCCACTGGTGTCCCTGCTGCTTCTGGAGACGCTGCGCGGCCGCGACCGTACTTCGTACCGCTCCTTCAGCAGGTTCTTGGGCAGGCTCCTCCTCCTTGTCCTCCTCCTCCCTCGTAGAGTGTCCTCCGCCTGTCCAGCCGCAGTCACAGTTACCGCTTGCCTCGCCTCTCCCTGCTCCCTCTCCTTACGCTGGTCCCACAGGAGGTCTTACAGAGCGTCGTGAGCCTGAGTCTCGTCCTGCGTCACCTGTTCGTACTGCTCGCACTGGTCGTCGTGTCCCACGTGAGCGTCCTCCTCCTGTCCCTGGCACTCACTACATGACTCTGCGTCCCTCCACTGCTCCGCAGCGTGTCCCGCTGCCGTCTCCTCCTGCGTCCTCTCTTCCTACTCTTCCTGACCCGGAGTCTGACTCCCGTCGTGCTGCCAGTCCCACTGTTACGCGTCTCCTCGCTACAGTTGTCACTGACCCGACCTTTGAGTCCTCTGCTGCGTCTGCTCTGGTCGCTGAGTTGGTTGACTTTGCTGCTCGCTGTCGCCTAGACTACGCTGCCAGCCTTGTCGCTAGGTCTGAGTCTGCGTCTGCCTGTCCTCCGTCCGTCGGGGGTGAGTGTGCCCTCGGCACGGACGTCCTTGAGGACAGACAGGAGGAGTTCCACTGCCTTGCTGCTGCTTTGCCCCGTCTCGTGTCCTTGCTAGTTGCCCCTGAGGGAGACCCGGATGCACCAGACATCCCGACCCCACGCTCTTACGCTGAGGCGATGGCGGGTCCCTACTCCTCTCAGTGGCAGACAGCCATGGACGCAGAGATGGCCTCCTGGAAGTCCACAGGCACCTACGTAGACGAGGTTCCCCCTCCTGGGGCGAACATTGTCAGTGGCATGTGGATTTTCAGGGTGAAGCGGCCGCCGGGTTCTCCGCCTGTTTTCAAGGCGCGCTACGTGGCTCGAGGCTTCAGTCAGCGAGAGGGAGTAGACTTCTTTCAGACCTTCTCCCCCACCCCGAAGATGACTACTCTTCGGGTGCTGCTGCACATAGCCGCTCACCGCGACTACGAGCTTCACTCTCTTGACTTCAGCACTGCTTTCTTGCAGGGCAGCCTGCACGAGGAGATCTGGCTGCGTCGCCCCCCTGGCTTCACTGGGTCAGTTCCTCCTGGCACCCAGTGGAGGCTTCAGCGGCCGGTCTACGGTCTCCGCCAGGCGCCACGTGAGTGGCACGACACACTGAGGACGACACTTGCGGCTCTTGGGTTCGCTCCCTCTACTGCTGACCCGTCGCTGTTTCTACGCACCGACACCTCGCTGCCGCCGTTCTACATACTCGTGTACGTCGACGACTTGGTCTTTGCCACTGCTGACACCGCGGCACTCGCTCACGTGAAGTCGGAGCTGCAGAGGAGACACACGTGCACAGACCTGGGTGAGCTGACGAGCTATCTTGGCTTGCGGATCACCCGGGACAGAGCACGGCGCACCATCACCCTGACTCAGTCACACATGGTGCAGCAGGTTCTCCAGCGCTTCCGCTTCACGTACTCCTCGCCTCAGTCCACTCCTCTGCCTACCGGTCACTCGCTCTCAGCTCTGCCTTCGGATGAGTCCGTAGAGCCGAGTGGCCCGTATCCAGAGCTTGTGGGCTGCCTCATGTACCTGATGACCTGCACTCGACCTGACCTTGCATACCCTCTTAGCATCCTAGCACGCTATGTCGCTCCTGGCCGTCACCGGAAGGAGCACATGGATGCTGCTAAGAGGGTGTTGCGCTACTTGTGCAGTACGTCGGGCATGGGGCTTGTGCTTGGAGGACGAGACCGAGTTGTTCTCACAGGGCACTCAAACGCTTCTTGGGCAGACGACCAGGCTACTCAGCGGTCGTCCCAGGGTTACACCTTCAGCCTTGGCTCTGGCTCAGTTTCTTGGCGTTCTACTCGCTCTTCTTCTGTTCTCAGCTCCAGTTGTGAGGCTGAGATCTACACCACAGCCATGGCTGCACAGGAGCTACGCTGGCTGACCTACCTGCTGACCGACCTCGGAGAGCGGCCTCGTTCTCCTCCAGTGCTGTACGTCGACAACAAGGCTGCCATTGCCTTGTGTGAGGAGCACAGACTGGAGCACAGAACGAAGCACATCGCTCTGCGGTACTTCCTTGCTCGAGAGCTGCAGCAGCGTGGTCAGCTTTGTCTGCGTTACGTGGCCACGGAGGCCAACACTGCTGATGTGTTCACCAAGGCACTTCAGCCTTGTGACCATCAGCGCTTTTGCACTCTGCTAGGCCTTGTACCTACTGGGCCTCACTTGCTTACCTCTTGACCTTGCTTGTACTGTGATCACTATATATATATGCCTACTTGTTTACTTTTGCTAGGTTGTGATCACTGTATCTCTTGCTTTGTTATAAACCTGCATGTGAACTGGTCTTGTGACCGCTTGCTTGTGCTCGGAATTTGTGTGGAATCCTTGAGATCCACCCTGAGCTTGCTTTGCTTTGCTTTGACTGGTCTTGTGACCCTGTGGTTGTCTCCCACTGCGCCTATGGGGGTGTGTCAAACATTGTATGTTTATATTATGTAGGCTGTAGTGGGTTACACCTTAGGGGGTACTGAAAGTTAGGGTTTCCTACTTGTACCAAACTATGTGCTAGTTCAATCCATTCCTGCTCAGTTATTTCTGACACGCCATACCCCCACGCGCCATCCAGGATGGGTCTCGGCTCCAAACGCGCACAAACGTGCGTCCCACCCTATTTGGGGCGGGCCCGCCCCTGGGTGTCACGAGCCATTTTTGCTCGAAATCGCGAATCGGTCCGCACGAGTGTGGAAAAGTGCGAATCGCACGGCATTTCTTCGCACGATCCTGCACGCCATACCCCCACGCGCCATCCAGTATGGGTTTCGGCTTCAAACGCGCACAAACGTGCGTCCCACCCTATTTGGGGCGGGCCCGCCCCGGGGCGTCGTGAGCCATTTTGTCTCGAAAACGCGAAACGGTCCGCACGAGTGTGGAAAAGTGCGAATCGCACGGCATTTCTTCGCACGATCCTGCACGCCATACCCCCACGCGCCATCCAGGATGGGTCTCGGCTCCAAACGCGCACAAACGTGCGTCCCACCCTATTTGGGGCGGGCCCGCCCCGGGGCGTCGTGAGCCATTTTTGCTCGAAAACGCGAAACGGTCCGCACGAGTGTAGAAAAGTGCGAATCGCACGGCATTTCTTCGCACGATCCTGCACGCCATACCCCCACGCGCCATCCAGGATGGGTCTCGGCTCCAAACGCGCACAAACGTGCGTCCCACCCTATTTGGGGCGGGCCCGCCCCGGGGCGTCACGAGCCATTTTTGCTCGAAAACGCGAAACGGTCCGTACGGGTGTAGAAAAGTGCAAAATCGCACAACATTCTTCGCACGATCCCGCACGCCATACCCTCACGCTGTCAAACATTATATATGTTGGGTTTGTTAGGCTACAGTGGGTTAGCCTATATGGGGTACACAATTCTAGGGTTTGCTATTTGTACTGATTTCTCTGTTAGTTCAATCATTCCAGTCTCTTCTTGTTGACATGGTTTCAGAGCAGGTCCTTCGCTAGGACCGTTCTTAGGGCCCACCACTGACTACCTACCTACCTACCTATCTACTGTCGGAGCGTCGCGTTAGCGCCTCCCCCTCAGCGCCCTCGTGCGCCCTCGTTTACGGCCCCTTAAGGCCCCGTCGACCCCGCGCGCCGCCCCTTAGTGACCGCGCGTAGCGCCCTTAGAGGCCCCGTCGACCCGTGCGCGCCCCGCTTAAGGCCCCGTTTGGCCCCGTCGACCCGCCCGCGGCCCGCTTAGTGGCCCCGTTTGGCCCCGTCGACCCGCCCGCACCCCCGCTTAGAGGCCCCGTTTGGCCCCGTCGACCCCACGCGCGCCCCGCTCACGGCCCCGTTTGGCCCCGTCGACCCCGCGCGCGCCCCGCTTAGAGGCCCCGTTTGGCCCCGTCGACCCGCGAGGCGCCCCGCTTACGGCCCCGTTTGGCCCCGTCGACCCGCACGCGCCCCGCTTACGGCCCCGCTTGACCCGTCGACCCCGCGCGCGCCCCGCTTAGAGGCCCCGTTTGGCCCCGTCGACCTGCTCGCGCCCCGCTTACGGCCCGTTTGGCCCCGTCGACCCGCGCGCGCCCCGCTTACGGCCCCGCTTGACCCGTCGACCCCGCGCGCGCCCCGCTTAGAGGCCCCGTCGACCCTATCCGCCGCCCCAAAGCGGCTCCGTCGACCCTACCCGCCGCCCCTACCCGCACCGCACGCGACAGCCGCGGCCCCGCCAGCAACAGGCCGCCCGAACCGAGCCGCCCAGTCCGAGCCGAGCCGAGCAGCCAGAACCGAGCCGCGCCGCCCGCACTGAGCAACTTCTCTGGACCGAGCCGCCCTACCTGCGTCGCGCTGCCCACTGCGTTTAGGACTCACGGCTACTCCTACTGCTTCTATGGCTACCCCGCCTGTACTAGCTTTCGATGCTGAGGGCCGCCCAGTGAAGTTTGATACTTGGCTTGATGACCTGCACCTCTTCCTACAGCTCACTGCCAAGGAGGATATCTCACTGTATGACCACGCCCTCGGCCATGCTCCTGCCCCTGCTACTGATGCTGACAGCACTACCCGCTCACAGTGGCAGACTCGTGACGCCCACGCTCGCTTTGCCATCCGCAACTCCCTGCCGTTAGATGAGCGCGAGCACTTCGGCCAGTGCAAGACTGCTAGAGACCTCTACACCGCTGTAGTTGCCCGTTACTCCTCACCCGCTTCTGCTACGCTAGGCCGCCTCACTCTTCCCTACCTGTTCCCCGACCTAGCCTCCTTTCACACTGTCGCAGACCTCATCACCCACCTTAAGACTAGTGAGGCCCGCTTTCGCGCTGCTATGCCTGCCGAGTTTCTCACTAGCAACCCCCCCCCCGCTCTGGATCACTCTCTACCACATCGTCACCCGCCTCCCTGACTCTCTGCGCGCAGTCAGGGACCACTTCCTCTCTCGCTCCCCCACTGAGCTCACTGTTTCCCTCCTCGAGAAGGAACTGCTTGCAGTGAGGCGAGCATCATCGTGTAGGCACCTCTCGTGGCGACCCCCGCACCCCGTTCTTCGAGGGGTGTTCCCCTTCCCCCCTCCTCCCCTCTGTCGCCTCTGCTGCTGCTGTCGACCTTCTTGGTGCTGAGAAGGTCGGGACCGCGTCTGCTTCGAGCGGGCGCCGCAGGGGCAAAGGGGGCAGGGGCGGGGGTGGCGGCGGAGGAGGTGGGGGTGGAGGCGGTGGGAGTGGAGGCGCGGCTGAGGAGGCTAGTGGCGGTAGTGGGGGAGGCGACAGCAGCGGCGGGAGTGGTGGCAGGGGCGGAGGCGGCAGCGGAGGCGGAGGTGGTCGTGGTGGCGGCAGGGGTGGAGTTGCCGGGGCGGAGGCGGAGGGGGTGGTGGTCGTGGGGGCACTGGCGGAGGGCAGAGTCAGCAGCCAGCCCCGACGCTTCAGGCCGCCCGTGAGTGGTATGCGCAGCGTGGCTTTACCTGCACGTACGTCATTCGCACAGGTGACCGCAGCGGCCAGCAGTGTGGGAGGCCGCACCCCACGCAGCGCTGCTTCGCGCGCCTTACCGACGCGTGGCGCACTCAGTTTCCTGCTGCCACTGAGCTGCCGCGCTGGGCTGATCTGGAAAAGAGGGGTGTTGATATTTGGGCTTTAGACTTTGATGCTATTCTCACTGCCATGTATACCATGTCTATTAGTGGAGAGGGTGCTCAGTACTTGCGTGTTCCGCCCGACCCGGGCATTCAGGCTAGTCCGGCTGCCGCTCTAGGTGCTAGTGCGTCCGCTCCCGCAGGTCCCAGTGAGGCTGCTGCCCTAGGTGCTAGTGCGTCTGTGCCCCCTGGTACTGAGTCGACTGCAGCACTGCACACCTTCACACTGGACTCAGGTGCTTCTCGCTCTTTCTTTCGTGACCGCACTGTCCTTGAGCCCCTCGCTCGGCCAGTTGCTGTCTCCCTTGCTGACCCCTCTGGGGGTCCGGTCATTGCGACCTCCTCCACTGTCCTTCCTTGTCCGGCGGTCCCGTCCGGCACGCTGTCAGGTCTCTACCTCCCCTCGTTCTCTACGAACTTGGTGGCAGTTTCAGAATAACTAGGCAAGAATGAATGAACTAGCAGAAGTTTGGGTACAAATATGAAACCCTAGTTGGGTTATACCCCATATATGGCTACCCCACTACAGCCTACCAACATATAACACATTACAATTTAACACCCCCCATAGGCAAAGTGGGGAGAACAAAGGGTCACAAGACCAGTCCAGCAAAGCAACGCAAGCCCAGGGTGGATCACAACGTCACCACACTCCGAGCACAAGCAAAGGCCACAAGGCCAGTTCACATGCAGTGCTAGATATAGTACAAGACAAGCAACACAGTGATCAAAACCTAGCAAGCAAGCAACAAGATATATATAAAGTACAGTACAAAGAATGTCAAGCAGTGAGCAAGTGAGGAAACGTGGACACAAGGCCTAAAGAAGTACAGTGCCGCTGATGATCACTAGGCGGAAGCGCCTTGGTGAAGACATCAGCAGTGTTGGCCTTCGAGTCCACATACACAAGCCGAAGCTGACGCGCCTGCTGAAGCTCTCGAGCAAGAAAGTAGCGAAGAGCAATGTGCTTCGTCCTGTGCTCCAGTCTGTGCTCCTGACACAAGGCAAGAGCCGCCTTGTTGTCACCGTACAGAACTGGAGGAGAACTAGGCCGCTCTCCCAAGTCAGTCAGCAGGTAGGTGAGCCAGCGTAACTCCTGTGCAGCCATGGCTGTGGCGTAGATCTCAGCCTCAAAACTAGAGCCGAGAGAACAGACGAGAGCGGGTGGACCGCCACGAGACAGAACCAGAGCCAAGGCTGAAGGTGTAACCCTGTGACGACCGCTGCGTAGCCAGGTCGTCCACCCAAGAAGAAGCGGAAGAAGCGTCCGTGGCCAGTGAGGACAACTCTGTCGTGTCCTCCAAGCACCAGCCCCATGCCTGATGTACTGCACAAGTAGCGCAGTACCCTCTTAGCAGCCTCCCAGTGCTCTCGCCTGTGTCTCCCAGGCGCAACGTAACGAGCAAGGATGCTAAGAGGGTACGCGAGGTCAGGTCGCGTGCAAGTCATCAGGTACATGAGGCAGCC